>JASANE010010458.1:0-12269 GCA_030248225.1 Trileptium ribeirensis
ATTGCTCAAATGAAAAATGTTACAGCTGTATAATGCAAGTTTTGACAGTATTATGTATTATTAACTAAATCGGGAGGCTTTTTTATTGCAATTTTATTATTACTTATATATCTAAGACTGTATCAAAAACTCAAAACCGTCTGTTATTACATCCATAAAACTCTGCACAAAGACCCATTCAAAGATCCCATATAGAACCCACGTTTGTAATATTAGATAGAAAATCCTAAAAGATAGACTGAGTCAGACAATATCTGTTGCACTTAGCGACATTAGAATAAATTAGTTTGATACTTAACTATATAGGTTCTTTTTACGAAACTATATGATATAAGCACAGGTTAATGTAAATCATATGTAAATTGTTCTGATAAATCAACAAAATATATAAGCTGAAACTATAATTATCTAAATCGGTTTGAATGACCGCCGTTATATCAGTCATAAAAGTTGTGTTAGATAAATATTGTGTTCTTTTTTTTGAAAAAAAAAATTATGAAAAGCAGATGCATTTTAAGTATTATTAGTTAAACGGCGTTCTGTGCGATATTTTGACAAAATTAAAACCAGAAAGGAGTAATTGCCACTGAAAATTTCAACAATAGAAACAGTGAGTACGCAACCGGAGCGAGTTTTGGAAACAATTTCAATACGGTATGTCGGTCTGTGTCGCTCAACACAATTTTCTTTTTATAAAAATATACAATGATAATGTACCTGCAATTTCTTCGGTCAATTGATCAGCCATGTTGTTACTCAAAATAATCAAACAATAGTCGTGATAAAATCAAATAGTAGTAATAATACAATACTGAAACAACGTAATGACGTAACAATAACAACGAACAACAATGAATCTCCAAATTACCAGCAATAAGACTTTACAATATCACGTTGGGTCACCCATGGAGTAGGAAGAGCAAGTATCCCTCCATCCCATGATCGTACTTCATTCCACGCACGGGGTCGCTGCTCCCCGCTCCCAGCTCTCATCGTCCCGCCGGAGAAATGGATTTTGCTGATAGTCGTGATTTTCAGAAACCGGGGATGCGCAGAAAATTTCGGCAAAATTAGATAAAAATTTTTCGGCACGGGAAATTTTTATGGAAAATAGACAAAAATTGGGGAAGGCGAAGAACAATGGGAAAATTTGGCAAACATTTTGGCGAAAAATAGGCTAAAAATTTTTTGAAAATTGAGAAATTAAGAAAAATTTTGAAACCACAAAAATAATTATGAAAATGTATTTGCCTGTGACAAACCCCCTCTGACTACATGTTACTCCCACACCCCAAATAGTATGCCGCTATCGTCCAGGAAATTGAACTCGCCCATATGACATTGGTTGATAGTACTTTGTGCAGAATATCCCACCTTATATCAGTTATAAAATTATATAAAATTTAACTATATGCTGAGTTTAGACGCGTGAGGTCGCTAGTAATATAATTCTACTAAGATACATTACTTTAATAGTTTTGTGCAAACGGTAATGGATTAGCATGTGAAACCTACTTTTGCCTACAAAAGAGCGTGGACAGCTATCATGTTCATACTTAAACTTACGAATTACAGGATTGAAATAGAATTTTGCCGAATTAGTATCACATTTTTTCCAAATGTAAACCCAACGGTGATAAAAAATTTTTACACTTGAATGATTTGCAGTGAACCGACGATGTTTGGCTAATCTAAACATAGCCTGTCGCTTGACTAACCCTTATATATATACAATGACCTAATTGAGCAACATATATACTGCGAAATACAACGTTAACTAAGTTTATCATTTGTTCATTTGCAAATAGCGTCGGTGTACGCGTGGAATTACAAATTACTTTTAAGTAACCAAGCAACAGATCTGGTATGGCTTAGCTGGTTTTGTGTACGAGAAGACTAGTAGCCAAAAGACCTAGGGTGAATTTACCCTATAAAATTTTCTAATTCAAGTTTTATTCGCGATATATGTACGAAATATACGTTAAGTCACATGCATGAAATAGCTGAAACCTGACTCAACACATATCTAAGCTTTCCGGTGGAACCATTTATGGACTAAAGTACGCTAATAATTGCTATTTCAATCCTGTAATTCGTAAGTTTAAGTATGAACATGATAGCTGTCCATGCTCTTTTTGAAGGCAAAAAAGTAGGTTTCACATGCTAATCCATTACCGTTTGCACAAAACTATTAAAGTAATGTATCTTAGTAGAATTATATTACTAGCGACCTCACGCGTCTAAACTCAGCATATAGTTAAATTTTATATAATTTTATAACTGATATAAGGTGGGATATTCTGCACAAAGTACTATCAACCAATGTCATATATGGGCGAGGTCCGAATTCCCTGGACGATAGCGGGTGCTTCATTATTGTGGTGTGGGAGTCAGCCTGGCGCCGGAGGGGGTTTGTCACAGGCAAATACATTTTCATAATTATTTGTGTTTCAAAATTTTTCTTAATTTCTGCCAATTTTCCCCGGATTTTAGCCTATTTTCCGCCGATGTTTGCCAATTTTCCCCATTGTTCTTCGCCTTCCCCCAATTTTTGTCTATTTTCCATAAAAATTTGCCTGTTTTTGCCAAAATTTTATCTAATTTTGCCAAAATTTTCTGCGCATCCCCAGCGTTCTGGAGGGAGTGGCGAGCTATCAGCGAATCCCGTTATCTCTTAGGCGGGACGATGGGGGCTGTGGGAAGCAGCTGAGGAGAGGAGCAGCGACCCCTAGGTGCGTGAATGAAGTACGATCATGGGATGGAGGGATACTTCTCTTCCTATCCGCATGGGTGACCAACGTGATATTTAAAGTCTTTATCTACTGATCATTTGGAGATTCATTGTTGTTCGTTGTTATTGTTACGTCATTACGTTGCTGTTTCAGTCTATTATTAGTATTATTACTACTATTTGATTTTATCACCGAGAATATTGTTTGATTATTTGAGTAACAACATGGCTGATCAATTGACCGAAGAACAAATTGCAGGTACGTAATTATCATTGTATATTTTATAAAAAGAAAATTGTTAACGACACAGACCAACATACCGTATTGAAATTGTTTCCAAAACGTTGAGTTAACCAGTTGCGTACTACATGTTTCTATTATTTGAAATTTTCAGTGGCAATTACTCCTTTCTGGTTTTATTTATCAAAATATCGCACAGAACGCCGTTTAACTAATAATACTTAAAATGCATCTGTTTTTCCATTATAATTTTTTTAGAAAAAGAACACAATATTTATCTAACACAACTTTTATGACTGATATAACGGCGGTCATTCAAAAACCGATTTAGATAATTATAGTTTCAGCTTCTGTGTTTTTGTTTAACTTCTGTAAAAGACAATTTACATATGATTTACATTACAACCTGTGCTTATATATTTAATAGTTCATAAAAGAACCTATATAGTTAAGTATCAAACTAATTATTCTAATGTCGCTAAGTGCAACAGATATTGTCTGACTCAGTCTATCTTTCAGACTCTCTATCTATAATATTACAAACATCGGGTTCTATATGGGATCTTTTGAATGGGTCTTTGTGCAAGCTTTTATGGATGTAATAAACAGTTTCAGGGATTTTGATACAGTCTTAGATATATAAGTAATAATAAAATTGCAAATTAAAAAAGCCTCCGATTTAGTTAATAAGATACGTAATCTGCTAAAACTTGCATTATACAGCTGTAACATTTTCATTTGAGATTTTTTTCCAGTTTGGCTTGTATTATAGCATAATTCTTGTAGTGACTACGTTCAACACCAGCGCTGCCCAGTCGGTATCATTTCGGTCATGTCATTGCGCAATATTTTCAGGCAGATTTTACCTAGCTTTTCTAACTCACTATTCTACTGCTAGTTCAGTCATACTGACTAGTTAACTCCTTAGAAGATTCGGTTTGTAGAGAAATTTAAGGATGCATTCAGCATCTCAGCCTGTATCCTGAAGTTGTGGTTATGGCGTGTGTTTTAGACAAGCAAATACTCAGTCAATAGCTCGAATACAGACCTGTTTGTTACACTCATGTATTATGATGAGTTTTTCATTTTTAGGGAGGTATAAGTACACACCACGATGAAGTTTTATTATTGCTGTTTGTTAAAGCTTAATCAGTACAAATTCTCTCTCTCTACGTAGCCATACTTGACCAGAGCAAACTACAATTTCCAACACCTTATATGTCTTATTGTGATAATAAACGACTGATCGCTTCGCTCGTCGAGAACTTCTTGGGCATTATCAGGTTGTTAAAATTTTGCATTACATTTAGTATAGGTGTTACTTCAAGCAATATGGGTATGAATTTCGTTTGACTCCAGCAAGAAATGAGAAAACAGGTGTCATAATTATAACTGGTTATTAATAGCAATTATTTTCTCATTATTACCTCAAATAGAAAACATCTTTGAGGACACCGGTATTAAGCTACATGCAAATGTTTAGTACTTCATACAGTGGTAGCAAAACAACAGAATTTGATACACCAGCACATGACACGACAGACTTCTTCTGACTACTTAGCGTAAAGTAGTAGGTAAACAGTTTCGAGTTTGTTAATTGCTTATAAGAGTAGATAGCTCTGGTTTGTCGAGCACTATACGAGTAATAATTTGAAAGACCGGCGCATGCCACGACAGACATGTTCTGACTACTTAGTGTAAAGTATCAGGTAAACATTTTGGAGTTTGTTCATTGCTTATTAGACTGGATAGCTATGGTTTTTCGAGCACTATACGAGTAATAATTTCAAAGACCGGCGTATGCCACGACAGACATGTTCTGACAACTTAGTGTAAAGTAGCAGGTAAACATTTTGGAGTTTGTTAATTGCTTATTAGACTGAATAGCTATGGTTTGTCGAGCGCTTTTACGAATATAGCAGACAGAGGTATAAGGTGTATTGCTTATAATTTTAAAACTGACATTATTTTCGATTAGAGCTTACTATTTTAGGTCTACGATTATTAATGTCAGAATTATTAAAAACACAGAAACTGGTCGGAAATAGAAAAGTCTACTCGTTTAACGCACAGTGTTGATTAAACAATTGTTTCATTTATCCAGTTATAACAATTATTTTCCCCCGACCGTTTTCTGTGCAAGTAGAATAATTTTTTGTCCACATATATGCACCTGTCACTCTCATTATTTCTTTCTACGTATGGCATAGGTGTCGAAGGTCCGTCATGGTAGGGCTAAGGCGATTGTCTCGCCGGCGGGGGGGGGTAATTTTTTGAAATTTTCAGAAACTCATAATGTTTCCCATGTTTTACTAATTTTACCCACATTTTTGCTAAATAATGCATCTTTTAGTAATTTAGTAGTTTGCGCAAATTTTTAGCAGGCGGTTCCCAATTTTTGTCAATTCTCTCAAAATTTTTGGCAGGAGTGGGGCGGGGGAGCATACAGAGCCTTCAGGAGGCAGATTTGAGTTGAGGGGACCGACCATTAAGAGAGCAAACCCACTACTTACCAATCCATCGACACCTTATAATGCATTTATACAATTTCCATGGCAAATTTGTCGTTGTAGTTGGTGTTATTATTTCGACAGCTACTGTTTATGTCATTTTATATAGAGAAACAAAACCTGAGTTTCTTAAATGTTAATTACACCATTCAATTTTTAGAATTCAAAGAAGCGTTTTCGCTTTTCGACAAAGATGGCGACGGCACAATTACAACCAAAGAACTCGGAACAGTAATGCGATCTTTGGGTCAGAATCCAACCGAAGCAGAACTGCAAGACATGATTAACGAGGTTGATGCCGACGGTAAAGCGATTATAAAGATATATTCTTGAAAAAACACATTAAGCCGAATCTAGATTGTAACGATTTTGAGTTTCGAGCGTATTACTCTGAGACAGCTGGAATTAGTCGAGCAAAACATTTAATTTTCATCTCGAGATAGACGTGAGAATCCGGCTTACAGACTCGGAGCCGAACCCAGCCTGAGCCAAAAGCGATTGAACCTAGCCGAGCTTCGAAAATACTTTCAGAAATCGCAACAAGCCGAGCTTCTGACCTAAGCTTTAAGTTCATTGCAAATCTATGCTAACGACCGGAGCCGAACGGCTCGGTAGCATAGATTTACAATGAACAGTAGCAACAGTGCAACCAATAGGGGACAAGTCGAAGTCTCTCCGCTGAAAGGAGAATATTTCGTTGTATTAAATCTAGTGAAAACACATTGGAAGGGAAGTTTAGTTAGCCTTTGGATCATATGTCCACCATAAGTCTTCAAAACGCAACTTATAGACAGGATTATGACGATGCAAGTCTTTGAGCGGAGAAACAACGGAGTCCATATAAACGTTTGCACCAACTGTCTAAAATGTCGGTAAGTTCATTCCTTGGGCAATTGGTTGAACCCAGCTATCACTCAAAGGTCGGAAATATACTCGAGTTAATCCGTGTTACTGTAATCATATATGATGCTGCAATTTTTTTAAATACTTCAAATTGAAGTCATCAGGTGACAGCTGTAATTAGCACTGCACCTGAAATGTATTATGTTATAGTGCAACGACAAGCAATAAATTTGTGCGGTAGTTTCTTGACCGGCAGTCGTCGAGTTGTAATTGTATGTATTACAAAACTCATAAAAAACCTAACGTTAGGTTACGGGGCTAAAGATTAGGCTTAGTACGCCGAGAAGAACATGTCCTAACTTTTAGATTTAACCCCAATTTGACTGTGGCATCTTTGTCCAGAAAGCCATCAGCCAGACGCCGTTCTTCCCGCTATGTGCGTTACGGCACGTCATGTAATACTTATGTATTTCCACAAGCGTTCTCACGTATTGCTCTAATTTAAGAGTAGGTTTCTTTGAATACAACACATGCAGAATATCGACATCGACCCTCCAGGTTTTTGAACAACCGATTTATACCACACCTAGGTTGTTGAGACACTAAGTTCAGATCCCAAGGTTCTGGACCTAGTTTTTAGACCCCTGCCAGGTTTTCGACACACTTTTTGAGACACACCAGATTTTTGACCAACCCACTTAATTAACTCGAATTTAGAGGATCCAAAAACTTGTAAGGGTCTGAAAAAGTGGCTCGAAAACCTGGGAAGAAGTCGAAAATGTGAGTCGAAAACCTGGGGAGTCTGATAAAGTCTGACTTCGATGGGGTCTGAAATAGTTGGTCGAAAACCGGGCGTCTCAAATTAGTGAGCCTAAAAACAGGGTGGATTATAAGTTGGTGGTTCGAAAACATGGAGACGGTCTGTATGTGGTGTTCCAAGAAAATGAGGTCATGATTTCAACCCACTTGGTGAGTCGAAAACATAGGATAATACTGGCGAAAGGTCCGCGACATGCCGCGGAAGATAATACCGAGAAGCCAAAGAGTGTTACACTCTTCAGAAGAGACGACCATCATCGACTCATGTATTTATTTACACAGCTGATTTAATTTTCCGATAACATTTCATTTGTAAGTATATTCTAACTGGGACAAACAATAATTGAATAGTCTATCGTAATTAAATTAATCTTATTTTATTTAGTGTGACACGAGTTGAAGAATAATGTAACTGCGTCAAATATGTAAAACAGATAGAGGGTCATAAGAACTGGAGAGGATCTTTTTTGACAGAAATTTTCAAAAGTACACTTGACCCAGCAGTTAAAAATGTAACAATCACTCTAGTTTTTACGCTTGTAAGTGCCACCGAAGTAACAAAGAATACCACCAGGTAAAAACCAGATAACAAAACACTTCGGTTAATAATAGAATTTTATTCACGAACGAGGCAAGCGAGTACAAATTCACCAAGTAAAAGTAACAGTGAATAAGTGAACCGAACAAACTGGCGAACTGACTTTTGAACTCTGCTTAAATGAAAGATCATCAGTTTATATATTGTCGGAGACTCGTCCAGATCTGATGCAAATCAGATGCAAAATGTATGCAAATCAGATGTCATACGTCAGCTAATATCTCGCCATTGTTTACGCGACATGTTCGCATTACACGCCCCACCCCTGTTTTAAGGTGCTTTAGCAAAAGCATAAATGTTTTAAAGATAAGTCTCGCTCTGAGACCGAAATTGTTTCAATGTTTGTTGCTAAAAGCCGACGTACAAATATTCTAAAAATGTATAAAAACGTAACATAAATGAGAAAACAATATGAAATTTACTAAAATAACCAATTTTCCAGCAAACAATTTGGTAACCTTATATCTGGACTTGAGCTGTCTAACGTATAGCTGTTGTAATTGATCGAAGCATATTCACGTAAATGTATAATTTGGTATAGTATTTTAGGCAACGGTACAATCGACTTCCCTGAATTCCTCACAATGATGGCTAGAAAAATGAAAGATACCGACAGTGAAGACATAAATGAGAAAAACAATATGAAATTTACTAAAATCACCAATTTTCCAGCAAATAATTGATTAACCTTATATCTGGCCTTGAGCTGTCTGACGTATAGCTGTAGTATTTGATCGAACCATATTCACGTTAATGTATAATTTGGTATAGTATTTTAGGCAACGGTACAATCGACTTCCCTGAATTCCTCACAATGATGGCCAGAAAAATGAAAGATACCGACAGTGAAGAAGAAATTAGAGAAGCATTCCGAGTCTTCGATAAAGTATCTATTAAAGCATTATAGCATATTTTTGATCACAAATTTCTATTGCCGTTATTGTATTTAAACGCTTAACTGATTTTCACACATTGCAAATATAAGATATGTAATACAATAAAATAATCCATGATTTTAATTGCTTTTCATAAGCAACTTCTATTCTACACTAATGATTTATTTATAACTTGATTCGGCGTATAACAATCTATGTCCTCAGCTTTGATTTCAGTTTCATATATAAATTTGGCAAATTTCGGAGTATAAAGAGTTGATCATTTGAGCATAAAAGAAATATTAATGCGAAGTCACATGTTGAAGCTTCAATAACAACACTAAATTTAATTTAAAATGAAGCACCGGGTCATAAGCACAATGATTTACAATGACTTTAAATGGATCTGACGCATTGCATAATGTTCGGTAACCACAAATTTGCATACGGTAATGACTCTGACTGCTACTGCAATCACATTAAATGTAAACTTGATGAGTATATAATCTTAGGAGCAGCTGTTTATGTACTATGTTATTGACAGAAATAGTCTAAATCCTTTGCAATATCGAGTCAAATATAGGATTGTTCCAAATTAAATGGATTCCATAAGTTACTATATATCTATAGTAGTTTTGAACACCAGAAAATGTCGAGAGGATCCGAAACCATAGCCTTAAGATTTATATATTTGTGTATCTGCCTATTATCGCTCTGCTGTTAAGGTAACATTCTCTGCAATTCCTAGCCAATCCTATAGATAAAGCTGCTTATTGCGCTAAGAAGAAGTTATAAGTCAGGTCAGGTTCGAAGTTTTTTCTTGCAAATATTTGAAACAAGTTTGTGGGACAAAATATCCTCACCGCATAGGATGCGCGAAATGCGCTTCAAACTGCAGTTTCCAGTGAGGGCTTTTTATTACTCTCATTTTGTTTATCTAGTCGCATCTAAGACACCGTTTTTTACAGTGAAATCCGTAGATAAATCGATTTCAAAAATTCAATATTAAAATTAGTTTCCACATCTTCGTTATGTCAAAATTTATATCTAAAACCTCTGTAATATTTTATCAAACTGATTACAATTAACTACGTAAAATTCATCAAATTCAACAAAATATTTGAGCAGACTGTGCGGAATGCTATAGAAAGTTTGGCGCCGTTAACAACAATTGAGCCAGTACTGCCCTTTTAGAAACTTATTACCTCTTAAAGATCATGAAAAATATTGAAAAATTATGTACTTCTACGTTGATCTACCTTGATCCACCATCAGCCACCGTCAATGAGCAAGAGATCGAGACACAGGGCTAACTGATGGTAGAGAAAGCCGGTGATCGGAACCGGCGGCAAGTTAATACCAGAAGCAATGGTATGAGATGAAAGCGCGTATACGGATCTCCCAAGTGGCCAGAAGCATGGAGTCGTCGCTTGAATCTGGGTACGGATGAAGCAGTGACCACTGAATAGGGTAGCCTATTCCAAGTATCCACCACCCAGAAGCTGAAGAAATGTTTTGCTGCATCAAGGCGCGGAGTATATGGACGCCGGATTTTGTAAGAATGACCTCTAGTTCTAACGTTTGTTTCCTGTACGACAAAAGTAGAAGGATTGATGGAAAAATGGTTGCTGAATAGTTTGTAAAGAAAAATTAAATCTTGCCGCAGTCCACGGGTAGATAATTTTTGCAGACCAAGAACACGAAGCCTTTCCTCATAGCTTTTAGACATTGCAAGCATATAGTTGTTTTGTAAGCAGTACGTGTTTTTATATACTACTAATGTTGTTTCTGTAGAAGCTGTGAAAACAGATAGCAAGCTCGTGATTACAAAAAAACGTCGACAGTAAGAACCTTTAAGAGAACACCATGAATAAACCAAGTATTTAATAATTATCGACGAATGTAATTTATTTATAATAGGATGGAAACGGTTTCATCAGTGCCGCTGAATTGAGACATGTGATGACGAATCTTGGTGAGAAATTGACAGACGAAGAAGTCGATGAAATGATTAGAGAAGCTGATATCGACGGTGATGGTCAAGTCAACTATGATGGTAAATGGGTTTTTCTTTAAAAGATAGACAGATTTTGTTTGATTTTTTTAAATCTTAAAATAAAGAATTTTTAATTTTAAACATATTAGAATTCACAGATGAAATGAATAAAAAAGCTGATATCGATGGTCAAGCCTACTATGATTTAAACTGGGACATATTTTTTGTTTGAGACAGAGAAAATAGAACAGTTTTAAATTTCGAAAGTAAATAAATGTTATTTGTATTCAAAATATTTATTATTTACATTTATACATGTGTAATTATTTTTTGCGTTGTGCTTAAATGTTGTGCACTAAAATAACGCTTAATTCAATAATTCTATCTTGTGAGTTTGGCAAATCCAAAGTGTCGGGTTTTTGGCCCACCCCATCCCCGACCTCTACCAAACTTCGCTAATTTTGAAGAAATAGCAACAATTACCATGCCACTCAGCTCTTTAAGGAGGTTCACAAAATGCACAGTTCAGTCATTTTTTCATGGTACGTTAAATTTTAGATTTTTTTCTCGACTACTGTATGATTTATATGCCGTCCTAACAGCAATAAAACCTTAATAGAACAGTGCCAACATCAACAGGAATTAGCCATGTGAAGCGAGTCATTGGCAACAATTTGATAAACCTTTTGCTCTGAACGGAGCGACCTCTTTTGGATCATTCGGCTTTGATCGTGGTAAATGCAATTGGGACTAAGAATAGAATTATGCATTCATCGAGAAAACCGTTGAAAAATTTCGGTAGTGGGGCGGCATAAACTTGATCAAAAAATTGCGAAGAGAACTCGCATATAGGTGGTTTCTAAGTAGCCTCGATTATTTAGTCGAATGATTAAAGAATTATCGCTGTATCTTCGAAACGGCCGACTTTTAATGTTAGCTATGTGACTATAATGGGAATACCTTCTATATCATTAGCAGCGTTCATAAAAAATGCACACATCTACGGCAGCGTTTTTGGTTTTTGTTTGCAAGATGTATACAGAAAAAATATAATCCAGCGTCGAGCGTACGATTAAATCAACCGTACGGGATCGTAATCAGCATTACCCCTCGGCTCCATATCGAATTAACGTGATAGCAGTTCGTTTTAGGCACCCAGGAACGATTTTGAGTCTGGCGCAAGCTATGATAAAAATACATTTGGAACAAGCTAAGATAAAAGACATGTGGGCAAATTAAAACAAAACACATCTGGGGGCAAGCTAATAAAACAGATTTGGGGCATAGGTGTCCATAGAGGTTAAGGGCTATCCCCTGAGGTCGGACCTGATTCGCAACTCATATTTACCCTCCCCAACTTCCACGTTCCGTAGGCGCGCGAAATATTTCGGGTAAATTGGTTGAATAATTAGAAAACCTGGGAAGGGGCACAGAACAAAAAACATGCTCCCAAGCTTGATTTCTGGTGGGAAGCTGCCTGCCCTTGCCCCACACCCATCATCCCGGGTATATGGTCTGTTTCGAAATACGGATTATTTTTACATGATAAAATTGTTGCAAATCGAAGAATCATGTGATACAAAGTGAAAAAGTAAACGTGCGGATTGGTGCTTGAGTACTTGAGAAGGTGGCTATTATGCAGACCCAGCGTTAAAC
>JASANE010010459.1:0-26660 GCA_030248225.1 Trileptium ribeirensis
ACACTTCAAGTAAAATTTCTGTCCATCAAATTCGCTGACGCTAATAAATATACTTAAGAAATTTCTTACCTGTTCCAAGCCTATAGATAACCATAAAATTACTTGCAGCATCAGCATCATGATTGGAAAATAAATGACTGTGAAATAAAGTCTTAAAAGTACAGTTCAAATGACCGTATACTGATTTAAATATCAATTTTTGTCTTATATATACCGTTACGTTTAACAATTATTTGTTTTCTCAAGATCAGGTGAAATTTTAGCAGAAAATAAAAGCGCATAATGATAATAAAAGCACAGTTTATGTCTTAATTTAAAACGTAAAATTTTGAACATGGCTGCTGCAGCTGTGTAACTAGAGTCTGTTTTCGAATAATTTTGTTCAAAATTAATATTCAAGCCATTGTGTGGGCGTTTTGTTTTTCAATTAAAATGGTAATTTTATACAAATTTTAAAATCACGCCAAAATTATTGATTTTTACGCTAGGGGTTGTCGATGTCTCTTATCATGAATATATGACGCTAAAGCTGAAAAGTTTTATCGTGTATTCTAAGTAGAAAAGGTGGTTCATCATGTATGCTTTTTGTATGGTGAAACTGACATCAATGATTTAAAACGCGATACTTATTATAAATTAATTAAATATTTAGTTGAAATACGTGTATACGTAAATACAGTATAAAATACTTTGGTACTACGTGGTACGATATTATAGGTACAACCACACCACAAATCAGAAACTTTTGAAAAGCGAATATTCGCATAACTGCAAATATATTTACCTCTTCAACAGATGTTGCGTGGTCGTGACTTATTTGAAAGCCGCTTCCAAGTATAAGGTCGTTGGCACTAGCTAAAATCAACACTGCATCGCCAGTATTAACCAACGTGTCGCGAAGGTCCGGATGCTGAACAAATTTTGATCGTGCAGCCTACGTGGTCCTAGGGATGTTTAGTCCCACCGTATATTACACACAAACTACAATAATTTGCACCAAAAATTCTCCAATGAGATATCCGACGCTGCTTTACTAGCTTATTCCTAAGGCCTTAATATGTCACCACTTACAAAAGATGATATCGTTTATTTTCTTCAGTACAATACAGCAGCGAAAACTCTACAGACAATAACAAATAAACAGCTGAACCGTACTCTCCTTAACTGCGCAGCTTCTGAGGCCGACTGAGGCGCTGATCTAACTGCGCAATCGCATAAATAAACCCTTGTAGCTCAGTTTGAAAGAACTCAAAATAAACCTAGTTCTCGAATCTCCAGAGCCCGTTAGATTTTAATATCATTGCTGCCAACCGGGTTGCGAATTCTTTGATTTGTGAATTTGGCTCTCTAACATAAATTTTAATTTTTGCATTAGAGAACCCCTTTTTATGAAATTCTCAGAATTCCTAAATCACAACAAATTTTTGAAATTTTACAGAAAATTCAGCAGAAATACATATACATTTGCGCTAATGTAGCCATAATACTTAAGGCACCCAGAAAGCAAACTGTAGCCCCGGCACACAAATTAAAAAATTTAAGTTGTTTTACACTCTCTTAAAGTTATAATTTTCAAAAACTTAATAAATTCTTATTACCAGAAATGACCGAGGGGATGAGGTCCGTAACTCTTTAACGGGTGGGTCAATTGTGTCCAAATTTGGTATGGATGGCCTACAGCGGCCCTGTTGCATTTGGCATTAAACTCCGTATATGCCCAAACCATCTCCCTTGCCTAGTTTAACACGATATATATAGTTCTTAAAAGTTTTATTTTAATGTAATGGGAAAATTGTGAATTCAAAACTCTTGCGATTTTCTGGCTTTTACACATTTTACATACGACTCACACATAATGCACAAAACATACAACTTATAAACAAAAAGCATTCTATAATCAATTACACCCGGTGCACAAATGAAGAAGACAACAAAAACTTCACACATATGAAAACCACTCAAGAATTATACAGTTGTAATCACACAAACTATAGGTATTCAGTAAACAAAATACACAACTCATACATATTATGCGGGATTCACGTTATAATGTCCCCACCAGTTGGAACTTTTGTCCCCCTGTAGTGTAGGCTATACTGTAAAGACAGTGACAGCGATACCCATACCATATACAAAATGTGAGGGTGTCAGCAACACCCTTAGCTACTGCATTTTGGCAGTAGAGTGCCGCGGGAATCCTATTGTTCTGCAGTGACAGTGTGGCAGAGACCGTATAGTATTAATATGGTGACTTCCATATTGTAACCTACTGAATAAAAATTTTTATCGTTGAAAACATTTTGTTCTGACTCTAAAATGTAGAATGCAAAATAAATTCGGAAGTGGCACTTGACTCTATCCAGTGCAGTCCTAGACAGGTGCCCCGTAGGCTATATGGGAATTGACCCGATAGTATGGCCGATACCATCAAAAAAACGTAAAACTAATATGGTGTGCTTGACACCCTCTAAAATAACGCTAACAGCTAGCTATCTACACTGTGAACTTTTATTCAAAAAGTAGAGGGTCTCCAAGACACCCTGTTGTGAAGGGTGTGCCTGCCACAGGGTGGGGTACATAAGTTCCAACTGGTAGGGACATTATAACGTGAATCCCGCATTATACATGGGATAAACAGATGACGCAAGGCCTACACTTTCCCACCGGAATGGTTCCTACGGTAGTTCATCACGAATAGCAGTTATTGGTATGACGTAAGACCATAAACTTCACACGAGGGAATTTTTCCCACGGCAATACATCGTTAGAATCGTAATACGACTTTCAACTGCTTGACCATGGGGTTTGCCAACCATCGGGTACTTTTCGCGGAACTCGCGCCATTAATTCGTAACACTTACGCGCAGAATAAGCTTGCATTACCAAACTGCACAAGTCTGGGCTCTTCATAAATATAGCTTTCTGTGCCTCGAGGTAATGCGTGAGAAAACTTGAAATGACCCCGGCAACCATCCCATTTTGCATTTTTGGATAAAATTTATTACGGAACGATTTTTTGTCAAATGAAATTCGGCGTAAAACTGTTCGCGTACACAGCGCACGCGATTGAAATCTGACCATTTTGTGTTCGCGAAAATTTAAGTAAAATTACCCAAATGTTTGAAAACGAAAATTTGTCGATCTGATTGTGACGTCACTTTTGCATTAAATTAGTTCGCGAACACTATATAATCCAAATTTAAATGATAATACATCAGGGAACATAATTTCTGCAAACTGAAATCGCCAAAATTCTGTTCGAACACAAGGTCTAATTTCTGGCACTTGAGTTTGATTTTGCCATTTTCGGTTAGCGAAAAGCCGAATGAAATTAAGCCTGTTTCCGTAACAAGGGTTTAAGATTCGATATCGTTAATGACAGGATAGGATAGTTGGCGGGGTCACCTTAAGTTTAGTCACGCATAATGTTGTACACTTCGGTACTTTACTTCTCCAACATAAAATAGAGATGGTCGAAAGTTTTACAAGGCTCTCCAGCCACTTTAGAATAGAACAAAAATTTGAGGATTGTCGTCTTCTGGGGCCACATACTTTTCAATGGCACAAATGCGGAAACAACAGTAGGGGTTTATACAAAATCAAAACGTAAAATGATAAAAGGATGATATTGCTGCTTCCGTTTATAGTAGATTTAATATCGATGAAACTGAATGTTAACATGAAATGTATTATATCGCATAATCATTATACTGCTATTACTTTTCAGTAAAAATGCTAGAATTGATTCAAGAAATAAATTTGGTCCGTGAGATATTTTGCTAGTTTCAAGAAAATAAAATGAATGATACTTAAATCTAATTGTAACAGAATTATGCGCGACTAAACTTAACCTGCGCGCACTTGCAATCCTATTTTGTAAAACACGATGTTGAATCCATATCCGTTGTTACGGAACAAGCAAGACAAGCTATTCGATTCACTGCTAGCTTAGAAGTGGTGATATGTGATCGGACAATCATAGTTTTATGACGATAATAAGTTTTCAGTGGGGATTTGTCTCCGTTCACGAACAAATTCTATGTAAATGTAAGAAAAGGGTCCTGTACTTTGTCACAGATTGTTCGCCAACATAGCCTTTTTCGATTCAAAAGCGATAAATTTTCGTTCGTAAACAATTTAAGTGTTCACGAACAAAAAAATGTCCACTTTTTCTTCAGAAGATAGGGTTCCATAACGCATATTTTTCTAAAAAAATAGGATAGTCATTGGGCGCAGGTTAAGTTTAGTCGCGCATTAAAGCTATACAAACTAAAGTAGACGTTATTCAGTTCGTTTTGGCACACATATTTGTTTGATCGCAATAAACTCTGCATTATATGCAGAGCTCATTCAACTAACACAGTTTATTTTAATGTGAGCCTAATTAATTAAACTGGTATTTTAATTCGCTTTAATTACGGCAGCTTGCGAGAAACGATAAATCATGACAAAGCAAAATAAATGGTGCCCGATGGCTTTCTGAAGCATTAGTTGTAGCAGGATTCTTTCTAAGATTTAACTTTGATTATTTCGTTACACACAACTTATCACAGCTACCCATTACATAATGAGATAACCGAGGTTAACGCTGCACTTTCACTTACTTTCATCGCAAAATAATGTAAACATGTCAGGTTTTGACGCCGTTTTTAATGATATACAGTACGATTGTAATTATATTTTAATTTGGCGCACATTGGTTGTGCGTGCCAGTATTAAAAGAGTTAGTTAACATCGATTCCTACCTACTAAGACTTATGAACCAAAATCTATATTTGATGGTACTGTAAGTTTACGCTAATGCAGTTTTGTATGAAATAACGTAACCCACACGAAAATAACTTTAATGATAAGCTTGACACATAATCAGTGAATGCGAAATAACTATTTAACTATGGTTTTTCGCCGCAGTACAAGCAATGATAACATTCAATTGTCGTAGAGTTATTTGGCCCTCGAAACCAAACAGTTTTTCAATCACTTCAAGCAGTTCATAAATATCAATTATAGCATGAATAACAGATGACTTTTTAGCTGCCGCAGATAGTAATCCTGCTGTAACTTTCACAGTCTTTAGTTCATCTCGAATGTGTTCATATTGTGTGACATAGAGTCTTGGTGGAAGACCCAACAGTTGGCGAAAATCTGCTTCATTATTTTCGAATGCTTTCGGCTCAAGCAGCGCCACGCTAGCCTCTGAGCGCTTTGCATCATCTTTGAACTGTGTATGTATCCGTGGAAATTAGCGTTGTCGATATAAAGTCGATACCGTACTCACGAATCCAGTGTTTCAACCCTCTCGTAAACAAAAGGCACGTTTTCTAGTTGTGTCTTTTGAATAAACAAAGTGACCAGTGTTTGGCTATTCATTTTGATGAAAACAAACTCAAACCAACCTTACTAAATGATTAAAAACCATATCACATTATAATTATCATTTCTTTAACCTTCTTTGCCACAATAAATGATATGTATTTATAAGAGTTGAACGAAACTTTGCTGTAAGCTGGTTTGTTTGCGAGCATCGTATGCTAGCACCTTTGTTACTTTAGTGCGTTTGCCATGATCACAGCAAAGCTTTTCAAAGTGGTGGGAGGGGGGTTGTTTACATTCATTTGGAGATTACCTCAACAGTTAATTTTTCACGTTTGTCAGTAAAAAATACATGGCTCATTAGGAAACCTCGTAAAGCACGCCACACGACCAGCTTGATTAGTACACCGATTTACAGTGTATGCTGTATAAGATGTCTGAGACGGTACACGGGAGAAGATTAGTTAGGTAATAATCAAAATATTGATTAACAATTTGGAATTATGTTTTTCGTAATGAGTTAAGGAAACACTGCTACCACGACGGGTTAAAGTTGGGTAGTTTAGTAGTTTTTGCGCTCGATTCGAACTTTTACTGCAAAATCTTTGTCGTGCCACCAATAATGTCGATTTACACGCTTCTTTCAAAAATAAATTATGAAGTCATGTACATACGGCGTTTAACAATTTTTCCGACGATAAACTGAGACCGAAACTTTCTCGGGAACAGTTCAATAGTATCAAACAACTAGCTTCCAATAATTCGATCATTATTACATCCCCGGACAAAGGCAAAAGAACGGTTGTACTAAATATGTCTGATTACCTTCAAAAAATACTAGGCAGCGTTGGAGACACCACACATTTCAAAATCAGTTAATGCCAAGACGTGTACTTGTCAACGGTCAGATTCGAAGCTAAAGTGTCCAAACTTCTAGCACAATTTAAAAGTCATAATTATATGACGTACTTTGAGTACAAAAATTTCTTACTTATCGGCTCGCGCCCACCCATCCTTTATGTTGCGCCAAAAATTCACAAAGCTAACATCCCACTTCGACCAAATCTATCTTGTGTCAATTTAGCAACGCATTGGTTAGCACAATATGTAATACCCGTCTTTGATCCGTTAACAAAGAACCAATACACTGTCTCAAATTCGTTCGATTTCGCAGATTTTGTCAAACAATTACCGGCAGGCGATGATTTCGTCGCAAGTTTAGGCGTAACAGCCTTTTTCATAAACGTTCCGATTTCGGAGACACTACTGTTTATTTGACAAGCGATAGAAAATAAGATCATAACACCTCCGATGCCGGTAAATGAATTAATAAACGCTATTCAATTATTTGTTTAGAACATCCAATTTGTGTTCAGCCAAACCATTTACAAACAAGTAGAGGGTGTTGCTATGAGTTCCCCATTAGCACCAACACTGGCCAACATCTTCATGTATTTTTCGGAAACAAAATGGTTTGACAACTGCCCATTAAATTACAAGCCCAAAATCTACAAACAATATGTAGATTATACATTCACCGTGTTTGACAACCAACAACAAGCTGAACCCTTCTTGCATTTTCTGAACAGTAAACATAATACTGTTAAATTCACCAAATAAAGGAAAATAATGGCTCATTTGCATTTCTAAATGTCAAAATAACCCGACATAATAACAAGTTCGTATCGTAAACAGACCTTCACGGACTTACTTACAAAATTCGATTCGTTTATTTACCCTAGATATAAAAAGGATCTAAGAAACTTCCTTTTACACAGAGCCTTCCTTCCAATTAGGGTCAAACAATTAAGTGATACATTAAGAAATTCGTTTCCTGAACAATACGTTTTACAAAAATGGTTATCCAAGTAAACTTATAGACAATACTATTCGATCATATATGAACAAGTTGTGTCCTAAAACCAACACCACAACAAATTTAGCCACAACCGGTTGGAATGAAATTGCAGAAGCACATGAGCAGGAACCAGTTTCCTTCACAATCAAATCACCCTACCTGGATATTTTTACGCAAAAAAATCAAAAAGAGTTTAATGAGCCTGTTCAATAAATATTTTGACCACCACAATGTCAGAATAGTCTTCGAAGTCGGTACCAGAACCAGGAGCTATTTTAAATTCAAGAATGAAATACCGAATACCGAATTTTGTTTTGAACAAAAAACACATGTTCTGCTTGTGAAACAGGCTACGACGGAAGCACCAGCCGTCACCTAACAACAAGGATAGCAGAACATATAGTGTTTCAGCACGGACTAAAACACCGCTCCTTAATCAACAAGTTCAAAATTTGGCGTTTTCCAACATCAACACATGTGTGGCAACAACCCGAACATTTCTCTGTACTAAGTAGCGTCCCAAACACCCGATACTCTACTGACGAGTTACTCCGTACCCTTTAAAATTTAACCATCTGCAAAATTAACTCAAGCCTTAACGACATCTCAGCCTTAAAACCGTTGCTGCTGTTCTATAACTAATATACAATATTTGGCATATTTGCCATTTCTATGGTATATATATTATCTTCATGCAGTTCTGTTTTATAAGCGATCACATTTTTAATTAAATTTCTTAGAGTGCAATCAATAGACATAACACGCACGCACAGAAATTTAACAACTCAAACCAAATGTTTGCTTAGTGATGCCTTGGTGCACGTTTATTTAAGCAGTCACGTTCTAAATTATATATTTCCTGATAAAATATGTCACGTAATAACATATAATAGTAATCTCTAGTAAGGGGTGCAGCGCACTAATCGAAAGTAGGGTAACCTCAAAATGAGGTGCGTAAGGGAAAATTGCATGTTCCATTAGGTAAAAATCATATTTTTGCCCAAAAGTGGGGGAGATAGCTAGCCTCACCTCGTATTGCTGCGACCCTGTCTATGAAAATATCCTTAATAAAATATATAAAATAAACAAGTTGTATAAAACGTTTAACGTGATATGTAAATAAATATGCGATATAGAATACGGTGCATAATGTAACCACAATTTATCTTTCAATATCACTATAAAATATGATGCATAATTATGATATATGCCTACTATGTATGTGATATAATACAAATGATACTGATATCTACAATATATACTCAGATGTAGCAGTCTCGCTATCAATATATATCTAAAACATATGATGTAGTTAGGTAACGGTTTGTCCATAGTATACGAGTAAAAAATGCGCAAGCTGTGCCTGCATACTGTAAAACTAGATAAAGTAGTACTTTTGGTCAAAAATCTTACCGCTTTTTTTCAACGCTTTTGTAAGTTGAAATGAAATTTTAATGGCTCCTACTATGTTCCTAAATGTTAATATTTGACTCCCGATTTAACCTGTGTGTCGTCATTGCTTGACAAACTCAATCCGAAGCCACAGATTGAACCCGGGTTTTACACGTGAAAGCGGAGTTTCAACAAACCACAGAACAATAATTTGGGCGATACTACTGTTAGGTTTCTTAAAGAACTTCGCAAAATGATCGAGTAACCGCACGTTCAAGCATAGACCACGCGACAATCTCAGTTTAGACCACGCAAAACAACATGCAGTGGGTGCATATAGACTCAGCGATATGGCTGCGAGCTAGCAATGTTTAGGTAGCGTTCATATTACGTTTGATCCGATGCGATTTGCACGTTTATTTTCTATAGAGTATTCAAACTGTATCCGATCCGATCCAAAATAGCACGGACAATTTTTCCTACCGTATTGGATGACGTAGTGTAAATAAATACATGTATATACACACCATTCATGCTGAAGGGTGGGTTCAGGGAGCTATTCCAGCTGTAACAGATGTTTTGTCTCTAATGGCTTGCCGTTAGAAACTTTTGTCTCTTACAGCCCGCTATAACGTACAAAAATCTCTTACAACCAGAAGTTAGATATTTGAAATTGTAATGGATAACTATTAGAGACTTTTGTATTTTATAACTGACTGTAAGACACAACAGTTTCGAACAGCTAGCCATTAGAGACCACAATCTTTTATGGGTAGCTGCAAGAGATTTTAGTCTCTAACAGCTAGCTGTTAGAGATTTTTGTATTTGATGGCTATCTCTATAAAACTAAAGTCTCTTGCAACTAACTGGTAGAGATTTAAATATTAAATAAGAAGTCATTAAAGATAAAAATATGTAGGAGCCGTTTGCGCGAAACCAAAATATTATATAACCATCCATTAGGGATTTTATTTTCTTGTAAACGGTTGTTAAAGACAAAACTGCTCACTTTTTGCACTCATTATTCTGTGAAACCTGCATTAAACTTCGCGATGAGAATTGGTCGCATCGGGTGGGGTCTGTACGACATGTGCCACCCTCGAATGCTGCGGGGAAGCTGTCGTTGTAGGGCGATGCTGCGAAGCTGTAGTTCAGTTGGAGAAATGTCCATTTCGCATAACTCTTTGACTTCGTCGTCGCGTCTCAATAGTACCAAGGCGTCGAGGTGATAATGTTTGGCAGCACTGGAAAGGCGCCTTCCATGGTGCTCAAATCGGTGGGCCATTGGGTATTCATTAGATAGTCGGCTTCGCCGGGTGCCCTTGGCTGCGAACAAGTTCCATCGTCCCATCTGATCCACGAAGCATTGGGGCACTTTGGGAGGCATGTTCCCGTCGATTTTCACCGGTGCGTGCCGCACGCCCTTTGGGATCAACGGGGCATTGATGTCATTTGCACTGTAGCTTCGTCGCATCTATAATGTATTTACAGGGAATAAGTCTGTGTGTACAGATAATCTTGTCTACCTGCAACTATATACCTGAACCCCTCTTCTCACCCCTTAGGACTGTTTGCTTGCTTAGCTTTAGGTACGTGCTAGCATGGGTCGAGGTTAGTCTACTTGTAAGTCTGGATCGTACAAATCAGACTCCTCATAAGGTGGTGTTCGGGGTGTTCGTTGTCGCCAGGCTGCGGAGTGTAGTTCTTGGCTAGAAGGGTATGCTGGATAGGTGGTTGGTGCTAACGTCCCGCCTGGGGAGCGTTCTCCCAGCAAGAGTTGTCGTGGAGTCGACACTGGTGCACTGGTCATTGAGGTGGTGACACTAGTGAATTGTGTGCGCGTAGTAGAAGCTATCCTAGTTTACGTTCCCGTGGCTTTGCCAATGGTTACCTCTGGCTCTTGGAAGGTCACCCGTCTGCCTATGCGCAATGCGTCTCCTACTTATTCCTCTGATGTTGAGCCGTGCGGCCTAAAGAGCCGATCCATGGCCTGACGGTGTAGAAGATGCCTAGTCGGGGCAGTCGCATGAGCAGTGCTAGGTCACATTATTCCGGACAATGTAGTAGTGGCAGTAGTGCGTGCCAGTTCAGTGATTGTTATCGTGGACGTTCCCGATTGTTCGGTAGTGGTAATCTGGACAGTTGAACCTCCTTGCGCCGGCCGTGCCTGCTTTCGTTGGGTGGCTCGTCCGACGAGGGTTTTTCCACGGTCCGGGGCGGATGGTTGAGTACGGGGGAGGGGAGCCTAATGTAACTGGGTGATCCGCCCGTCGCTGTGGTGTTGAAGTTGAGCTACTTGATTCTGTAGCTGTTCGTCTGCCGCGTGAACCAGAGGTTCCCGGTTGTGTACTAGGTGTTCTTGAATCGCTACTCGACGTTTCCTGCTCTGCCTGGCCGAGCCGCTCGGCGGAAGATGGTTCCTGTGAGGTTTGGCTAGTTCGTTCATCGTCCGTTTCAGCTGCTGTCACATCTACGGTAGTGCCTTCTCCCGAGGTGTACGACAAATAACTGGACATTGGCGACCCCGGGGGGTCGGTTAATGATGGCCGTTTCACGAAAGGCCCAATTTGTAGGGAGGCACAGCTTTGTCGGCGGCTGCTGGTGGAGCGCTATATTGTTGTATAGTCTCCTACGGTTTGGTTGACATTTCCATTGGTACCCGCAGCCGTGACGCCATGATATGTTCAGCTAGTCGCGATCGAAATAATGGGTGGTCCTGAGCAGCGAGCGTAATAGCGTAACGTAGATCTCCTGTGGTGTATGGTCCAGTTACGACGATTCCATCGCAAGCCGCTCGTGGCGTGATAGGCAGCGTGAGATCTGCTGAATAGAAATGTTTTCTTTCGAGTATTCCAACACCTACAGTCGGTACGCCAAATAGAACTTCCTCGCTGGTAGCGACTATTCTCTCCATCGTGGTTACTGGCACAGTATGTTGTCCGTATTCTACCTGCGTATCTCGGCTACCAGGTTCTGGCATGTATGAGAAGGCCTCCTGATTCCTAACCTGTTCCTGTGTTATTGTTGGCAAGGATGGTTCTATTTCTCTATCTCGATCAGTCAGTGGAATCCGATTCCTGACCATTTTTGGATTCTGAGGTTCGTACTCGTCAGTCCGATATTCAACGTGCCCCATCGCCGCTTGCTCGGTTTCAATCTCGGCGTATGTCCGGCGATATAAGTTAGGGTCATTAGGGTGACCCATTTCTACACTTTCAGTATCCGAACTGTTACTGATTGCCATTCTTACTGTGCGAACTACTGCCACCCCATCTACAGGCGCTATTTCAGTAACAAAATCGTTATGAGCGATAATTCGTTGGGTAGGTTCGTTTACCGAAGCGTGTACCTGACTTAGCCAATCTTCTACGTTAGGTACTAGATCTAATGCCCTAAAACACGGCTTAGTTCTATTGATGTGAATTACATCTGCCAATGGCTCGAGATTAGAATGCATTCTTACTCGCATACACGGCGGAGTAATCCCTAATATTTTCGTACGGTCCACACCACCGTCGTGTTTTTCTAGATGTTCCTGGTGTCGTATCGTGCCTGTAAACCCAGACTAACTCGGCTGTCTGATAGCGTGGCTCTCGGGCTCGCCTATCGTACCTTAGCCCATTCGTTTCTTGTGCGCCTTTCATCGACTGGTATGCACGCTCCCTAATAGAAGCCACCCAGCGCTGCGCGTTGGCCCTATACGAGTGAGCTCTGGTGTATCCCGTTGCTGCACTATGCGTGTCGTATTCTCCCGGAACCCTAGGATAAAATCCGTGCATTAGGAAAAATGGTGGATATTTGGTGGCTGTGTGTACCGAATAATTATAAGCCATTATGCAAAATGGTAATGATACATCCCAGGAGTGATGATCATCTTGTGGTACGCTTATTCGTAATAGGTATAACAAAGTCCTATTGAACCTTTCGATTTCACCATTTGCTTGCGGATGGTAGGTCAGACTAATGTGCCTAAATATTTGCATTTCTCTGCACAGCTCCTCGAACATGTGTGCAGTGAAAGCACCTCCTCCGTCAGAGAACAATTCTCGCGGCGCTCCGTACCTATTCACTACCTCGTACAACAATATGTGTGCCTTATTGGTGTAGCTATTTCAAATTTTGTGAACCGATCTATGAAAGCAATAACATAGCGGTTTCCTGCTTGCGACCGAACTTGGATGTCGAGTATGTCTACAAATACACGATACATGGGTTGATTTGCCAACGGAACCCTGCCCAATCCGGTGGTTATCCAAGAAATCGGGTCCTTCGCGGATTGGCAGAGGGCGCATCGCCAGATCCACCGTTGTGCGTGTTCAGGCATGCCTTTCCAGTAATAAAATTGTATTAATTTTGCTAATAGTCGATCGCGGCCAGGATTCCCTCCGTAAAGGGTGTTATGTTCGTGCTTGAGTGCTTGTTGAACTAACGTGATAGGGACGCACAAATTGTAGTTTATGTCTCCGGGTTGTAATGGGTGCATGTACAGTATCTTAGTATCCAGAGCTAGCTCGAAATAATGTGCTCGCATTTCAATTCTCAGCGCGCCTAACTCGGCCTTGGGCCGTGTTTTGTTGTGTAGATAGCACCAAATTGTACCTAGTTCTGGATCGTTTCGCTGGATGTACGGCAGAAGCCTTACCAAATTGATGTCTGGGAGGTCCGAAAAGAACGGTAAGTATATATTTTCATGTGTGTCCTGTGCGTCCTCAATTCTAACGGTTGGTATTATTTCGATCTCATAATGCATCATTAGTTTCATGAGCCTATCGAACTCCAGTTCAGTCGGTAATGTGGTTGCTCTTAAGCCCATGGTTTCCGATTCTGGCCGGAATGGTCGCTAAGAGCCTCGAGCCTGAATTCTGCCTCCTGAACTCGAGACAGTTGCTGTGCGTACGGCTATTACTGGTGTTTCTCCTGGGTTCATCCTAATAGGGCAATCCACTTAGCGTGGCTGCTTGCTGTGTCAGCGTTGCTGGGGGTACTGTAGTTACTTGCGTGTCGGCAACTAGTTGCAGTGGAATTGCTTCAGGGTTTGGTTAGCGTCAGTCGCTACGGCGGGAGCGACTGGACTTCCCGTAATAGGGGTTGGTGCGCCGGTAGCGAGCGGAGCTACGGTACGTACTAGGTATGGTAAGTGGGATTGATCCCATGCACTGCAGGTTGGTGGGCTAGGTCCAGTGGGTTGTCCTCGGCAAATCATTAAGATTTCATAAGTATCTCCCGGCTGCTCATTCATGTGCGGGTCATACCTAGGGTCCCGCGACAAAGCGTCAGCATTGCCGTTTTCTTTACCTGGTCTATATTGTACTTCGAATTCTCCGAATTTGAGTAGTAACTCACTACGCCACTGGGATGAGCATGAGTTCCTAGGCGGTTTGTCGAATAGAGCCTTGAGTGGCTTGTGGTCAGTTTCTACATGGAATTTGTGTTCTACGAGATAGTGCCGGAAATGTAGCGCGGCCCACCTACGAGCTCGTCAGCTTCGATTACGGGGTACCGGCGTTGATAATCTAATAAGGGTTTCTTAGCGTAAGCAATGGGCTTAAAGCCTTGTTTAGTTTTCTGCGATAATACTGCGCCCATTGCGTATCCTGACGCGTCAGTTTGTAGGATGAACGGCTGCGTAAAATCGGGGTGGGCTAATACAGGTTCATCCAGAAATGCTTGTTTCAATTCGTTGAATGCCTCCTCGCATCTAGGTGTCATTTAAACTCCGTGTCTTTGCGCTTGAGTTCGTTTAGCGGTTCACATATATCCGAATAATTTGGCATGAATTTGTGATAATACCGTACTAGCCCCAGGAAACTTTGAAGCTGCTTCAATGTTTCCGGGCGTTTAAATTCCTCAATTGCTATTGCCTTCTCTGGATCTGGTTTGACACCCTCTGTACTAATTATATATTCTAAGTATTTTAGACTACCACGTCCGAGGTGGCATTTAGAGGGCTTCAGCTCTATATTCGCTTTGCGAAAACGGTCGAAGACCCTAATTAGATCGGCTAGATGTGCCTGAAACGTTGGGGAAAATACTAGTGTGTCATCTATGTAAATTAAGCATTTCTGCCATTCGAGCCCTTTTAAAATCATGGACATACGACGTTGAAAGGCTCCGAGGGACGAATTTAATTCAAACGGTAGGACATTATATTCGCACTGTCCATGCACCGTTACGGAAGATGTTTTGTCTTTAGTTTCTGAATCTAACTGTAGTTGCCAGATGCCCTTATTTAGATCTAAACTGGGCATTAATTTAGTATTTCGGACACACCCTAATATATCGTCTATTCGAGGCAGCGGGTATGTATCCTGTTCTGCGACTGTGTTGACCTTCCAAAAATCCACACAGAGCCGGAGTGAACCGTCACTCTTGATTGCATATACGATTGGTGATACCCAAGGTGAACTTGATGGTGATATCAGTCCAGCATCTAGCATACTGTTTAGTTCCTCCCTGAGCGGTTCGCGTAATGAGTGTGCTAGTCGATACGGCGCTTGCTTAATTGGCTTAGCATCACCGGTCTTTATGCGGTACCTATGTTCATTGTAACGCTCTAGGTCTAAATTATGCGTCCTGAAGACGTCTGCATTCTCAGCGATCGCGGTTTTCAATTGTTTTAGCTCAAACGGGGACAATAAATTCTTGTCAAAATCGATCTTACTTAGAACCGTTCGGGCCCTGTCATGGTCAATTGACCTTTTTGCTGCCACTATATATTGGATGATCCTTTCGGGGTGTGCTGTTATGCTATTTAATTGCTTAGCAGGCTGGTGCTCCTCGTACCGAATCAAATTTTTGTTTGTGTCTTTCAAGAACTGTACGGTAGGATTAATCATTGCTTCGATATGGCCTATTGTTTGTCCGGCGTAGATAGTGACCGGTGTGTTTCCGAAATTAATTACTGCGATTGGTATGGTTGTTTGGCTCCTTAACATTAAAATGCGTATGCCATTGCAATATCGACCATTTCCGGTGCGTTCACGAATAGTGCCGGTCCTACACCGGTTTCAGCTATTTCAGGGATTGCGTTAATAAATGTTTCAGTGTTCGGTTCTATTGTAGTAAGCTTTTTACACATTACTGCGATTAGTGGAGGATCGTAACGTTCCAAACCTGCAAAAGTTATCTTAGCTTCTTCCTCATCAAATGCGATTTCTAGGCAACGTTCCTTAAAACTTATTACGCATTTTGGTAATTGGGACATGAAATTTGTTCCTATGATGCAATGATATGGTGCGGTTTTGGTGACAAAGAATTCTGCATGTGCCTTTATGGACCCGGTCGACAAAGGCACGCTTATACTTCCGTCTAGTGCTAACTACTGCTTAGTGGCAGATACTATCCTAGTGGAGTCGTCAGGGCGCTGTTGGAGGCCTAATTTACTGACCAAGGACTGCGATACGATGGAACCATCCGCCACGGTGTCTATCAACGTGATTACCGGGGTGCGCTATACGAAGGCGTTGATTAGCAGCGGTGCGTCTATGTGATGTATCGCGTTAATTTGCCGGTGGTAGGATACTGTGTGATGTCCTCTACGTTGGGCGCGCTCAGACACAGCAAATAATTCGGTGGGCTTCACCAAAACGACGCTTTCGTCCTCATTGGTAGCGTTTATTCCGGCTAACCGACAAGGACTCAGTGTTCGTTATTCTAGGTGTTCTGTTGGAGGCTGCTGTGGCTGAAACCATTGATCAAGGCGCGTTTGGTGTGCCGCACTTATTCTCAGTCTTGATACTCAATTCCAGTTGCTTTAGCTCCGTCCGGCCACAAGGTCGCTGCTCCCACCAGCGTTGTAGGCGTCCTTTTATGCATTTCGGACAAAAGCCGGCTTTCTCCGTAAAGTAGATTATTGCCCCTATGCCAACAACTACCTGCATAATGAGCATCCATAGGTAAGGAGCTAATCCAGTTGTAGTGATATATGGGAAGTCGATTACCTTCTTCAACTGCTCATCTGCTATTTGCTGGACTTGCAAATTCGTGGCCTCAGCGTGTTCCAATGAGCTGCAAGCAATCGGTTTAAGAGGCATCTCTGGGAAGTCCTGAATAGTGATGTTAGGTCTGACATGAACAGTGAATTCCCGTGCGTCTAGTGTGCTAGCCAGCATGAGTGGCCCGACCACGAGCTGGATGTAGTTATCATGCGGCAGCTACAAAACCCCATTATCAGCGACATTGATTGTTTCTCCACGGGTCACGTAACTAAGCTGCTTCTTTTTGGTGACTACGGCCTTGCGTTCAGGAGCTCGGATTAGAACCCCTTGTTCTGTAGTAGAGACGTCGGTATGGTTGGCCATTGGTCCGACCAATACACTATTCTTACAGAGTTGACGAGCCTCATCCGGAGCGTCCTCGCCCATGATGATGCAATCCAAACAACGCGATGTGTGGTCTGTTGTCAGTGCGTGTATCTCGCAGAACGCAATGCCTGGTTGCGTGTTACATGCATGTAGTTTTAATACTTCGTAATGTGCTCGTTTAACCCGAGTAGCTTAATCAGGCAATGGTAGTTTTATAGGGGCGGACGTCATCCGATGTAACCAATGGGAGTCGCAGTATAAATGCAAACTTAAATGATCCTAACTCGATATGCAAAAGTTAGATTTGCCCGAACTGGTATGCCAGTGCTGGTTCGCGTATCAGAATGGTCTGCGCTATCTGCGAGTTCTTCTGGAATAAGTTCTTTAATTTGGATGCATCTAGTACTTTCAGTGACAGTTGGCCACTCATCATGGCTTCCATGACGGCGTCAACCGATGATCGAAGGCTAGTGCGAAACATATGATTGACTAGTTCACGATGAACCTTAGGGACGTAACGCTACTCTTGGCACCTTACCTGGCCGATCATGGTGACCACCTCCTGCATTTCGTGATGTAGGAATGAGTAAAGCTCTTCATTAGCGTGTGTTAGTTTCATAATTGCACACGAATTACCGTAGGCGACATTGTAGGTGTTTCTCATTTCCTTAGATGACGCGAGTACTTGCTTATTTAAATCTTTTAGATGTACGACACTGGTAAACGCTACGCTACACCTAAAAAACTGGTTACTACGCCCGCGGCTCCCGCTAATGCTGCGAGAAAACGTTTCTTCTGAACTTTAGGTTCGTCACACAGATGAGCATTCGCTTCGCAATATTCAATATCAATGCCGTATAGTAACTGGTATCTAGTACGCCTTGGTAGGTACCATTTAAACCTCTTTCTAATTCTTGAACTTTTGGTTGTAAATCAGGCATGGTAGTACAATTTAGGTTGGGACAGCAATTTCCCAGACATGGTTTACCCCTGGGAGTGTATACGCACCACGCCATACCGGTCGCTTGCCTACTAGTTTGCAGTCCATCCAGAGATAGCCGTAAAATGATTGGCGGATAAGTGGACTGCGAGGCGGTTATTACTAAGCCTTTCAGTTCGATTAGCGTGCTCACCTATTGATTTACCATGGCTCCCAAGCGTGCTACTTGGTCCGAAAAAAGCGTAGCGATTGCGTGCGTCTGCCCTAGCTGATGGACGATTGGCAAAACCATTAGTATTCCCATTACTTTAGTTCCTGTGTATTGCAATCCTACCGCAAATTTTTGATGCACTAACCTAATCCGTGGCAAGAAGACCGTACCGACCCCCGATCGGTGATGCCCGGTCACTTCTGTCAACGGTATTGTCGTGTTCATAGCTGACATTTTCATTGTCAGCGGAGAAATTCAATTCGGAAATGAGGTCGTCAGAGTTGAGTGATTCAATTGCGGGCATGTCAAATTCGTCCTCGCCAGCGTCACTGAGTGCTGCTCAACTCAAGTCAACTCACTTTCAAGTTCCTCTTCGTCAATGAACGTTATGTCAGCATCATGGTCCGTATTTGGAATTTGGTCCATGTCCTCGGTTGGGTCACTTTGCCATATGTTCTGAGCGGGCTGGCGTAACCACAATAATCGCAGGTACAATAGTTTTTCGCGCTTTTGTTTACTACCTACTTCTCTGAAAAGTGCGTTAGCCATTACAGCGTATATGATGTGACGTATTGACAGCCCCGGAGCTTTGGGTCCGGATTCGTCGAATTCGGTAACGAGGTAATCCAACAAGTATCGTGAACTGACTATGGTTTCCAACCATTCCAGGTTGGCTTCCCTATACGCTATAAAAGCTCGTCAGCTGTGTGTAATCCCTGCGTACTACTTGGTCGAATGGTTATTGTCCCATTTCTCCTAATTGTGCCGTAATCGGCGGATAAATTTCCCGTATAATCTCATTCACCGTGATAGATAGTGGAAGCACACTCCTCCACGGACATGAAGTTTAGATTGTGTTGTTCTTCACACACAATGCATGTTTGGAGAATGGGAACTTGAGATCGGTACACCTCAGTGATTGCCTGCGCGATGCTCATTGAATTGACAACTCGGGCAACTATCTGCAACAGCCCTTCGAGGTGTTTCATCATGCAACTGCTAACGTGTATCCCTGGCATAGTATGTAGGAACGGAGATGCGAACCCTAACAGCCCAGACAAAACTGCAGCGTCCCGCCGTCAGTCGATTCGGGCCGTCCCAGCCGGTCGGAGCCTCAGCAACTAATGGGCATGGCATATCCGCTCAGATACATCTATGACCCTCCGGTAAAATACTGTTCTTATTGGCATTCAATCTTCTCCAAAGCGTAGCTTAGGTAGTGCAAGAAGGTAGTGAGCAAATTTCTGTGGCACTCTGGTTTGACTGCGGGCGCGAATTCTGAATCCGACCCCAGCAATGCTAATCGCTCCCCGTCTGGTAATCCCTGCGCAAAATCAGGGGCTCTACTATTTCGCTGGTATTATCTAGTGTGAGCAGTTTCGTCAGTATGATGCCTAACAGCTGCTGTTTGTATGTTCGTGTACACCTTTGATCCAATTCGTACTTAGATTCTACCAAATCGGTGCCAATGTTGTTAATCGCAAGACCTATACAAACTCGGCCGAAAGTTTGTACATTCCCCAACGATTCGGGTGATTTCAGTGCTTGTTCGATTACTTTCATTAGGTAAACCGACGATTTGGTTGGGTTGATTCCGATTTCACGGGCTTCTTCCACACTTAATTTACATGTTATGATTTCTCTTTTTTATTCTCCTGTTGCTGATTTTTTATTGCGTTTGCTCCTTCTGACACTTCGTTCATTCTGGGCGCTATTATCACAACTTTTGAGCTTTTACTGGTTACTATTGGTTCCTTTTTATTAGCATTATTCCTCCCTAGGTTAGTAGCCTCCACTTTATTACCATTGAGTTCCATGATTTCACATATGCTAGCTCGATTATCATGATTTGCTATGCTTGAAATATTTTCGGCACTCGGCTCGGCATTGTCTTCGTGTAGCCCGAAACCCTTTTCACTCTCAAGTTGAACAGCTTCCCGTCCCGGTTCTACACATGATTCAAACATACCGGCTCCGACCTGATCGCAGTCGGCCACACACATTTTCACCTTCTGGGTTTATAGATTGATCAACGACAAACAAATACCACGATCCCTGACCTGATCAGATATGGTGGCACCTACACTTACGGACTATACTCTATTCGACTTAGGTCCTACACATAAATTATAATTTTGAACGGAGCTCGGGCAATCAGGACAGGTCACATCCCGAAGGCCTCCATCGCACCTGGCCAGTGTCCACGAGCGGTCCTCCCCGGCCATTTGAAAATACTAGGGTACACATACGCTTTCGAATTTTGAACGGAGCTAGGACAATCAGAATGACTCGGGTTCTTCTCCTTCGCACCTGAGCAGTGTCCAGGAGCGGTCTTCCATGGTCGGTTGATTTGCTACAGGGGCCTCACACGGCCGCCCTAAATTGGTGGAAGTCAGTTTAGTTCCATAGGATGCATCCACTAGGTTCTTTGGTTCATTTAGTTCCCTTGGTTCTCGGTTCCATTCCATTAGGTTTCTTGGTATTCCATTCCTTCAATTAAGTTCCGCTAGGTTAGGTTCCATTAGGTTCTCGGTATCCGCTAGTTCCGCAATGTCACTATTAGGTTCCGCTTGTTTCATCACTTCCTCTGCAAGTCCTTCTAGTTCCGCGCTTCCAACAACCCTTGAATCAACAATATCAGCAACATCATTTATGCAATTACACCATACTACACACATTCAATTTTGAATAAGGCTAGGACTTTCGTCTAAATCGTCCTCAACCATTAACTGGGCTTCACGTAAATTCACGGGTTCACCAGGTGTAACCGTGCCGGCGTTAGAGCCATTACCAGGCCCGCGACCCCTATTAATCGGCCCCCGAAGTCCGAAAGGCGTCTCTCTAGGTTCCATTCCATTAGGTTCATTAGGTTCTCCCTCCATTAGGTTCTTAGGTTCCACTTCCTTAGTTCCATTAGGTTCCATCCGATATACAGCCGCCTGAGATGGGTTACACGTGCCAGCGTTGCGGTCATTGCCAGACACGGATGCCCTATTAATCGGCCCCCGAAGTCCGAACGGCCATCTCCCATATTTCTCACTCGGCATATCAGGTACATTAGGTTCCTTTGGTTCCGTTAGGTTCTCAGCTCCTCCTCCCCTCTCACTCCTCTGCTCGGTATCTTGGTTCTCATCATCTCCTCACGCTGACATCCTATCGGGATATACACATATATTGGTTGGCCAACCATTACAAAGTCTCGGGTCACACCCTGCTCGCCAGGGGTTGGAAACAACAAAGCCGAGCGCCGTACGGGTTAAGTGTTGCTTTGTGTTTTACTGTATTTGAATTCTCCGTGTTCAAATGCTTCGTCCTCAAATGTTCTATTGCCACGCCGCGACCCGATCGATTGTGACCATTTTCGTGGTGCGTCCCTACTTGTTTGCTATAAGTTTACTTGATATGAACCTGGTTCTGTTTCGATTTCGTTTGGGTATTCATGCTCAACTTCAAAATTAGGGCTATCCGCTTCATACGTTGCTTCATCTTCAGTGACCATCATGTTAAATTGTGCCGAACGGGTGCCTAAGCCAGCTCCTGCGCGTTCTTCTAGCGTGGACATTTCATGTCGCATGACATCTAAGCGATGTGCTAGCTCAGGATCCGCTGTTCTGGTCACTGACATCACCCCTGCGTTACGACCGTCAACTCGATCGTTGTTATTTATTGGTGCCTGCGCAGGTCTATTTCGAGGTGCTGCTCCTAATTGATTTGCATTATTCCAACCGTTGCTATGCATGTTCGGACGAAACGATGCTGCTTCTGCCGACGATGGTTGGGGTGGTCCGGCAAAGCGTCGGTCGAATGTTCCGTTGCAACCGTTGTTTCGCTGGTCGTACCCGTTTGTACTAGGTCCGCGAGATCTATTATAATATTCGGTCTGACCGCCATTACCGTGTAAGGAGGTTGTAGGCTCAGGGCGATAATATCCTTGCTGCCCATAACCATTATATCCTCGCTGATTAGCCGTACTATTCCTATCATCGCATCGCTAATATCGTCCTCCGCCTCTAGGTGCAACTACCCGATACCGAGGGCGATTGTTGTACTGCGGCGGTGGCCTAGCATATTCGCTGACAATTGGTTGTGGTGCGTTGTACATGTAATTGGGCGCTGCTCGCGTGGCTAAGCGTGTATACTCATTTTGCACTTGGTCGTACATATCCATTCGGAAATACTGACATTCTCTGGCGAAATACCCTAAATAACCACATCGAAAACATTGATTTCCGACTGGCGTAGCTAATGGTATGGCAGTAGCGCCTAGCGACGGTGTTCCGTTATTCTACATCATTGCATTTAGTTGGTGTTGCTCGGTGCGCTTGTCTAGTAGATCGATAAGCCGAGCGATAGTAGCCGGCTGTGGTCCGCTTATTCTCATCTAGAGCTTCGCGGATCTGATCCACTGGTTGGGTGTGTTCATTTCCTTGCGACATGCAATTTACTGTCTTAGACCGGCTGATTTTACGAACCGGTATCCCGGTCACCTATTTTTGGGGACGCTTCTAAGGCGTCCTCCTTATACCTAAATTTATCCATCTTGTGTTGAAAGACGGATGAGTTTTCCTATTATGGAACATTTCAACTCTCCTCAGTCCTTGTCGCAGGAATTTTTGTAGTAGCACGTCACGTTGTTCGCCTTCGACCTCCGGGAATGCTTTGTCCACTAAATTTTGGAGGTCTAGTCTGTACATAGCGACAGACTCTCGGTCTCCCTGTAAGCGCATGCGTATTGTGATCAGCGCGTCCTCGTGTCGCTGCGATGAGGAGTACATGAAACCCATGTCGTAGCAAAGGGCTTCATACGTGTGTTTCTGGCAATCGGAGAAACTATCATAGATCTTAAGCGCTTCTACTTTTAACATAGTTGGGAAGCAAATTAATGTCTGACCTAAGGTGCATCCATTCGCGTCCGTCAAATTGTCACAGGTAGCTAACCAGGCTTCGAAGTCCTGTCCGTCAGTTCCTGAAAACGGCAGAATGTACTTGTATTATTGGCGTCGTTGTTGTCCTTTGCGTTAGCTGCTGTAGGATTGCTACTAGCCGATCTCCATTTACGGTGGGACCTGGTCCATACGGCTGTGCCACTTCCTATAGCATTAGCTCCTGACACACCGGTTATCGGCGTCCTATTTGCGCTCGCTGGTACAGACATATTTTAATTCCCACGTTATTTATTATCCTTATTTGTTGTACGTTGTGGGGCTTCCGTTTGCCAAGCGTGACCAGGACTCGGATGATAAATGTATACAGTGAGGTATATAAGTGTTTACTTTACCAGCGGAATTTCTACTGTCGAGCAAGCTTCATATTTACTACAATGCCGATGCGCTTAATCCTTAGGTATGTGACTGAAACTGTAAACTTCTCGCTACGATCCACAAATTTTATCACTCACGATTGGAATTTTTTCGTTGTCACCTATTTCTTCCCAATTGTTCCAAAACACTTTCAAAAGATTGTTCCTTCTATTCCGTTCTAGCAAACAACACCGAAGTTTAAAATTCGATGACTAGAGCTGGCGCCTATTGAAGTTTCGTTCTCCTAATTGTGTTGGTGAAGTTTCCGATTTCGACACTCCCTCATTTCAAGAATCGGTTAAAATTTTCCAGTAAATTCAAATGACGTTTAATGTGCCGAAAACGTCGGTAAGAGGGTGGTTTGCATTTAAAAAGTTAGAAGAACTCGTCCCCTGATTAAGCAACCACAGTAAGACTGATAAGCAGTAAGGTATGCACTCGAGCATACCAGTACGATGTTTACACAACGTTATATTAATGGGTACCTCCCAGGGTACCCGCTATATACTCACCAGGTGATGTGAACTCCAACAAACATTACCATACATGCCGTAGCATTACCATACAGGGGGGTAGGGGGTAACCCCCTGAGGTCCGGACCCCACCTCCCCCTAGGCCGAAAAGCCAGGGAGGGGTAACCCCCCTGGGGCTATCGTGCGCAGCAGCTTCACCCCCAAGGGGGCTTGGCGGCTCCTCGACGAGTTTCGAAGTAAGACCTTAGTGCAAAACCTTGCACAAATTGTCCCTGCTTGTTGCTAAAGGTGCATGTACGACCGCAAATTTGTGGAAAGCTTTTTTGTTGACGACGTCATTCCCTGAAGTAAAACTTAGAAGAAAAATGTAGAAGAAAAATACCTGTAATTATGCCCAGAATATGAGCTCCAAAAATTAGGTAACGAATTAATGCTTCGAAAAGGGTTTGTATTTTCATAATTTTCCTGCAAAAACTGCACTTATACGCGAAAAATGTGGCTGAGAGCACCAAAAAAGGTCCTCACGACTAACCTCCCTAGGAAAATTTGGCCGGCCACGGTGGGTTACCCTCCCTCCTAGGATGGCCGCGACCCCCGCCCCCCCATGGGCGGCCTCTACCCCCCTGGCATGACCGACCGCCGACATGTATGAACATTACCCTACTAAGTGGGATAAACAAAATTTCCCCTTTCGTGTCCCTGAATTTGATTCCCTGCTGGACATACGACGACCTCTTGACAATGCGTTAACGATCGTTTGTACCTTTGCTCAGTTCATGCCAGCGCCACTTTTTTCAATCCACTCTCCTTTTATGTTCAGTTTATTCCACTGTGTCTGGAGTCACCTACGAACATACGACGCTTGCAGTGAACTGCGTTCCTTATTATAATCGAAAAGCATTGGGTAGCGAGGTAAGGGGAAACGGGTGATCTCACCAAAAACGGGAAGCCAATGCCAATTCTCCCTAACTCAGGACGACGTTGCCTGCCCTTTTATGATTTTTGAACCTGTAATCTTGACATGAAAATAAAGCGGTTTAACGAGAACCCTACCGCGTCTGCACGGTGTGGAGGTCCGCGTCTAATAATTTCGCTTAAGCTTGGGATGACGTTTTGTATACAGAACTCCACAGGGAAATGGCTCGACTAAGGGTGCGGTCTCGAATAATTTTGTTTACACTTAGGACAGATTGACACGTCGCAGCTGACTCCAGTTTGCTCCGCACTCTGATGTATCGCCTCTCCGGACATTTCCATGTCGCATCCTGGTCCGTGGTCATTTGAACCACTGAGGCTTGGAATGATTGCTATCACGTTTCCAAACTAAAGCGTTTTGACTTGAGAGCCTATAGCTAAATTTAGTTGCGTTCTGAGGCACCTTGGAATTTCTATAATCCACTAAAGCTTGCCTGAAACAGGACGACATAAAGCACGGGGGTTTAGGATACGTCATTCCCATCGGAGTGTCCGGATCCTCCCGAAGATAGTTAGTGAAGACTAAAAGCTGACGCGGTCCTGTACCGTCTCTATACGGCGTGGAGTACCCGACCGAAATTTCCGGTTATAGAACCCTACTCTTTTACTTGAAACACTAAATGAAAAAACTGAAGCTTCGGCAGTTTCATTGAGATCTCTCTAATTATTACTCACGTAAAACTCTCCCATGGCCTGATCTGCAACTGATCGCGTCCGTTCGGGTGCTGTACTCCTTTCGCTTCTTGACTAGCATGGCTTGCTCTAGGATGACCTGAAGCAACTCACGCCCTAATGATCGTTGATACGAATGGGACTGTTCTCCAAACTGAAAGCACGTGTGCTAGCCTTAAACGCAAAAGACGAAAAAATGGTGAGCAGGCGTGGCGAAATGCGAGGTCCGGTGGTGTGCTAGCGTGCCCGACAAGACTGCAGGGGCCCTTAACTATTTCATTGAAATTGACGAAGTTCCCCGCCGTGTCTACACTACGTGGCGAACTGATTTCGATGGGGTGATCAACTGCGAAACGAATGAAAAGACTCAGGGAATAATACCCTGACTTTAAGCAGGGATTGTTTGATTAACTTTTGTCTGCGCTCAACTAATAACATGTGCGCGCGACTGCCTCCAGGTCATCATTAATTAGTTGTTGCCTTACCCCTCCCCGTTTCCCTGTGTCCTTCCCCCTTCCCCGTGCGTTGTTAACTCCCCGATTTCTACTCACATCACTTAATCATAAAATTTGGCCCGCCGAGTTTAGAAAACCAAAACGCGACTCGGCCACCGGGAAACCGGTCGAGATCGAGTAGTTTTGAAATAATTTCGAGCGCGTGACCGCTTAGTCTTCGGGGCTCATGCACTTACGGGTGCGCGGAGCATCCACCGGACACGCCAGCACCCGCAAGGGCAGCCCTTGCTAATTTAATTTTGAAAGCGAGCGAGAAAATCACCAGGAGGGACCCCGCACTGAGTCTACACATCGAGAGCCGCGCCTGGGAAAGAAAAGCGAAAGCAAAACTAAGACTCAAAGAAAAGTAAACCTGCAAATACGAAACAAACGCGGCGACAACCGCCGACTCAAAAGAAAGCCGCCAAAGTCTGTGCATCAGCTGTCGACTGGTCCCAATGCTGCATCGGGTCTTCTTCTTTCATACTACGATTTATCCCTTCTGAAGCGCCTGGGCCCCTTAACTGTTGAAATCGTCTGCAGTAGATAGAAAATGGGTGTTTTACCCCCCCACACACACACGGTGGTGGGGGAGGTGGGGTGACATATGTATATATATTTGGTTCAGTTGCTATGGTAACGCACTGGTAGTTCCAGTTTTCATGGAATTATATATATATATATATATATATATATATATATATATTGCGAGTCGCTGAATAATGTATA
>JASANE010010461.1:0-32898 GCA_030248225.1 Trileptium ribeirensis
CATATGAATACATCGGTAGTAGTCACCATGCTGTCAGTCACTCATTGACGGTTCCATTGAGTAAACGCGCTATTTACAAAACTGCGCTATCTAAAAGAACAATGTAATCTGTGCTAGTATACATTTCACAGACTAAGCCGCACGTAGGCTAAATTAAAAAAAATATTCCTAACGATGTTTTGTACAACTTTATATATATATTTCTACTCTTTATCTCATTAGTATATGAATACATCGGTAGTAGTCACCATGCTGTCAGTCACTCATTGACTGTTCCATTGAGTAAACGCGCTATTTACAAAACTGCGCTATCTAAAAGAACAATGTAATCTGTGCTAGTATACATTTCACAGACTAAGCCGCACGTAGGCTAAATTAAAAAAAAATATTCCTAACGATGTTTTGTATAACTTTATATATATTTCTACTCTTTATCTCATTAGTATATGAGTACATCGGTAGCAGTCACCATACTGTCGGTCACTCATTGACTGTTCCATTGAGTAAACGCGCTATTTACAAAACTGCGCTATCTAAAAGAACAATGTAATCTGTGCTAGTATACATTTATTTCACAGACTAAGCCGCACGTAGGCTAAATTTAAAAAAAATTCCTAACGATGCTTTGTACAACTTTATATATATATATTTCTACTCTTTATCTCATTCGTATATGAATACATCGGTAGCAGTCACCATGCTGTCAGTCACTCATTGACTGTTCCATTGAGTAAACGCGCTATTTACAAAACTGCGCTATCTAAAAGAACAATGTAATCTGTGCTAGTATACATTTCACAGACTAAGCCGCACGTAGGCTAAATTAAAAAATATTCCTAACGATGTTTTGTACAACTTTATATATATTTCTACTCTTTATCTCATTAGTATATGAATACATCGGTAGTAGTCACCATGCTGTCAGTCACTCATGTGACTGTTCCATTGAGTAGACGCGCTATTTACAAAACTGCGCTATCTAAAAGAACAATGTAATCTGTGCTAGTATACATTCCGCAGACTAAGCCGCACGTAGGCTAAATTTTAAAAAATATTCCTAACGATGTTTTGTACAACGTTATGATATATTTCTACTCTTTATCTCATTAGTACATGAATACATATCATATGAGCCAAAGGTCCGTCTGCTTAGCTAGTGTGGGGTGCATTTTCTCGATAGGAGGTAACCAAATATTTCGGGTCTTTTCGGGTATACACATAGACTAAGCTCGATGAGTTCCGAAAATTTCCATTTTTACCATATTTATTATATTTTTTGAGTTACCAATGGTACCCAAAATGGTCGAAAAAATTGGCGATAAATGTATGACTTTATATATCGGTAAAACCGCTTTAACGAGCTGTATGGAATGGTGCCGAAATCAGTTGAAACAGTTCATTTAACCCACCAACCGATTCAACTGCTTTTTGCTCCATTCTATTTAGCTCAACGCTGATCCGAAGATATAGAAAATTTTGCATTTTTTCATAATTTTTTTAAAATTTGAGGTACCAAGGGATCATTGATAACCCAAACAAAATAAAAATTATCATAAATATAGCGTGGCTCAGAACTGTCTCGTTGAGCTGAGTCGAGCGGTACCAAAATTATCGCCGTATTTCCAGTGATATAAGCTCCAGTAATATCAGATGTGTATTTTAAACCTATGAATATAACATTTGTGTCTGTCGAATCTAATGTGTACCATATATTCATATCCGCTTTTACGTGGGGAAGCCCCAGTGAAATTAGATGTGTATTTTAAACCTATGAATATACCATTTGTATGTGTAGAATATGATAATGTGTACCATATATTTATACTCGTTTTACGTGGTGAAGCCCAGTGAGATTAGATGTGTATTTTAAACCTATGAATACAGCATTTGTGTGTGTCGAATGTAACGTGTACCATATATTCACATCCGCTTTTACGTGGGGAAGCCCCAGTGAAATTAGATGTGTATTTTAAACCTATGAATATACCATTTGTATGTGTAGAATATGATAATGTGTACTATATATTTATATCCGTTTTATGTGGGAAGCCTCTGTGAAACTAGATCTGTATTTTAAACGTATGAATATAGCGTTTGTGTGTGTCGAATATAATGTGTACTATATATTCTTATCCGTTTTACGTGGTGAAGCCCAATGAGATTAGATGTGTATTTTAAACCTATGAATACAGGATTTGTGTGTGTCGAATCTAACGTGTACCATATATTCACATCCGCTTTTACGTGGGGAAGCCTCAGTGAAATTAGATGTGTATTTTAAACCTATGAATATACCATTTGTATGTGTAGAATATGATAATGTGTACTATATATTCATATCCGTTTTATGTGGGAAGCCTCTGTGAAACTAGATCTGTATTTTAAACGTATGAATATAGCGTTTGTGTGTGTCGAATATAATGTGTACTATATATTCTTATCGGTTTTACGTGGGGAAGCCCCAGTGATATTAGATGTGTATTTTAAACTTTTGAATATAGCATTTGTGTGTGTAGAATATTATAATGTGTATTATATATTCATATCTTTTTTTACGTTGCAAATCCACAGTGGAATTAGATGTGTATTTTAAACCTATGATTATAGGGTATAATTTGTTTTACGCAAAAAAGAACCCAATTCCCAATCATGTTTTATTTCTACCGGAATCAAGTTTTGATTTGTATGTAGTTGATTCGTCGGCAAAAATACGTTTTTCGGCTCTTTGAATCATAAATAGATAAATCTCTCTTGGCCAAAAATTACCCTTTCACTTTATGTTTATTGCTAAATGCCATTTACTTTCAAATCCAGCAGCAAAACACTTATACTCAATAATATATTTTATATTAGAGCGGCTGGAACTTTTTCATTGTTTTAAGTCTATTCTTATGTTTAAAAGTGCCGACTGGCATACGTTTGAAGGCATGGCGGTTTTATTTATATATACATGCTGACATTCTAAGGCCTCAGTATGGTAGCCGGGGTCGGCTTGGTGAGGTGGTCCTCCAGTATGATGAAAGAATTTGACCGCTCCCTCGCCCCTCTCACACACCTGCCGTGGCCCCATATTTTACCCCATTTTTCCCAATATTCACCCAAGTTTTGCCAGTTTTGCAAAATTTCACGCGCGCCCTTCGCGAAGTGGGTGGGCGGGGTTGGGATGCGGCTCACCAGGGGTTGTAGGGTGGTTCCCTAAATGGGCTAGACCGGGTCAGAACTACAAACAAAATTCCTTTACCGCGTACTGGGTAGACCACTTACATCGTTACGCCGCCGACGAAATGAAAAGTGCCCAATTGGGGAACAAAAATTCAACATTTCCAAATATAATTGCGTTCTGAGAGGATGGAATGTTCGCAGCTGTCTTAAACCCGGTTTCGACGAACCCTGTCTCGCTAACTTGCCAAATGCAATTTCGACATCGCAGACATATCAGAACTTCGATTTTACTTGAGTTTTATCATCAATATGTGCTCTTCTTGCCTCAGTTACAGCATGTTTTTTCGCGAGCACTAACAGCCGGCCAACGACATGTAGGGAATGCAATCAAAAAGTACATGTTCGAGTCAGTTGTGCCTTGGAAACTTGCCAGTGAACGGATAGCCTACGCTCAGCTTTGGACCTAGCACGTCAACGTGTCATCGTTGCAGAATACGCTCCAGCCAACAAGGACAAATCAAACGATCAGTTTATGGAGTATCTAAATTATTTTATCTGCTCCGCACCACAAAGGGACATGCTTGTAATCTGTAGGGACTTTAACCTAGAACTCCTGGCGGCGAAGTAGTAGCCGGGCTGTTCCTAAGCGGTATTCGCACAGATAACGGCAACTGACTTCTTACGTTAGCTGAAAATCTATTTTCTGGCTAACACAAATTTTCGACATCCCACTAGGCAGCATCAAACGAAAAAATCACTGAACGGCAAATACTATCAGTTGGATCAAGCTATGATCAGCAGATAGGCTCGCGCCACCTCCATTTTCGTGAATAAATTAACTGATGGAATTATAACAAATTGATTGTACACAACCGACTGCCCCGACGTTTGAAAATCTTGCGACGTCACTGTCAACAGAAAGTGAAAATCAGTGGTCCGCGTGGCAAAACCAACTTCCTAGCAGTCACAGCCTTGTCATCATGAAGTTACGGCTGAAACTGGTTCTAAGTTTTTTCGCAGGAAACATCGGCCGCTCCATATGACAACCTTAAGCGTCGAAAGCTTTGGACAACGATATTGAATCGCAGTCTCGAACCGGTTTGAAGAGTTTCCAGCGATCACTAACAACTATAATGATGCCCACAAAAAAAACTATTACTCCTGTCATATCTACACCATGGCCTTTATTGTCATCCCGATGCGTTATCTGTTGGCTTTATATAGAAATAACCGCACCTATTGAAGCGAAGGAGATGCAATCACGATTTCATCAGCGCATGCTGCGTCAGTAAACCGTTAATGTGCTGAGCTATACGTAACGCCGTCTTCTAGGTGCTATGTTGTTTGCATGGCCCACGCTACAGTTTAAATAGGGCGGGCGACAAAATCGTACCCTGCCGTACGTCCGTTATGACCTCAAAACGTTCGATCTCATTCTTGTCAACGTGTACTCAGCAAAATACTATCGAATAATATTTTTATTAGCGTAAGCGGTTTGGTTGGGAGTCCGTCAGACTTCATTACTTTGCACAGCAGCTAGCGTTTGAGGCAATCAGAAGCAGCCTTGAAGTCCACAAACGCAACTGAAACAGGTCTTCGATACTCGTACAGGTCCTTCAGCAGCACGCGCTTGTTTGGTATCTTATCTAAAGTGTTACGACTTGAACTAAAACCGCACTGCTGTACCCTTTCGAAAATTTTACGACGGTTCTTGAAACGGCAGGCGATGACTGCTTCAAGGATTCAGAAAAGAGATGCAGTTAAAGCATGGTAATTAAAGCAGTTCTCTTTCTCCCAAATATATTATTCGTAGAGCGGAATGTATAAATATATATATTTATTAAAAAAAATAAATATAGCCGAGTTTGTAAAAAACTGGAATATATTTTTGTGCAGTATGCAGTTTTAATTTTTATCCGTTAGATTATTTCTCATCCGATTTTAGTTATTTTCTGTAATAAGTTGCTTCACATCCTGAGACAGGTCATCCAGGAATAAAGAAGGATTATGGGATAAAACGGCTGAATTTTATGCTTTACGCTATGTGCGGAGCGTTTGTAATAATTATGTTGCAATTGATTCTGTTCATGTTAAAGAAGGTCCCATAAATCTACCCATCTTCTCGTATAGATTCCGCTGAGCTATTTTAATAGACTGTTATCAATTGAAAATTAGCCTATCGCATAACCAACGCTTTCATGGCGGATAAAGGTCCAAATAAACACAGCACACACTATAAATCGTTGTTTTAACTGAAGTTAAAGTTGTATGTATTCTTGCACGTGCGTTGTTGTTCGCTAGCGTTATGAGGTTCATTAAGCAACCGAGCAACAGCTTACAGATATCTTATCGATATGAATACGTTTTTTCACTTCGACAACTTGGGTTCTATCTCAGGCGCCGGCGTAACTGTGTCAAATATTGTACGTTACAAATGTTCATTCGGGATTAAACAACGATTTTAATAACGTGTGCTAGTGTAATATAGGTTCAAAAGTGGGATACCTTGTAGTAAACAAATGAAAATAATTTTATTAAAATCATTCCATTACCAATAAAATAAAGTGTAGGGGTAACATAAGTGCTTCACTGTTCTTCAACTTTTCACCATGTGATCTTGGTTTGAATATCTATTATTGGCCGACTATTAGTTTTTGTGAGCTAATTATTGTCTATGTTTATGGACATTATCTCTATTCATCTTAACTATTATTAAACTAATAAAGTATACACCAAACAAATTAGCACCGTCGCTTTATAAAAATACCGGTAGAAAGCATTTATTTTAGAGCACTAGGTGAAATTTAGTAAAACTATTCGAGTTTGATATCACTAGTAGAAAACCCAAAAATAATTTGCAATTACCTTTTTAACGCCCACAGTTGTTGTCGACAACCACGTATTCCGTTTCAATATGTTATACTGACTAAATTTACCATATACCACACGATTGCACGCATGTTGTTGTTGGTCGCTTGTTTTGCGAGGAGCTCTAAGCAACGGATCAATTGTTCCGAAATACCACAACGGCCAGTGAGCGCCTTTTTTATTCGAGCGTTTGCTGTTCGATATTTCGCAGCGACCAGTAATTATTTATCAGCAGTCGAAATGCATGCTAATTCACGACGAAATGATTAGTCAAAATTTAGTGTACCTTTACACCTTTAAAGCATATTGTTATTCGACAATAACCAATTGCGCATGAACGCGTTGTGATAAGTCAATTCGCCGCTTACCTCACCATTGCACGCATGTTCGCTGGGTTTGCGAGTGGCATTAAGGATGCAAGCAATAGCTCTGAAGTAACTTAATAGCTAGTGACCGTGCTTTTCTTTCGAACGTTCGGTGTTTAACACCGCAAGGCGATCAATAATTGTTTATCGGCAATCGAAATGCTTACTAATTCAGGACGTAAAGAATTAAGATTTGTAACATTTCATTTATAACCTTCCAAACAACAAAAAATAACACTGCCATTGCTTTCTAAATAATAATAGCCGATTTCAATAATTCATTTCAACCGTAGGTCGTTCTTTTGCTATACAATAAATAATACAATTCTCCGCAATACGAGACAATTTACCAAATGAGACGACGCAAAGAAATTGAATTAACTTTTGCGAGCCATTATAGTTTTGTATTGAGTTTAGTAATACAACAAAGATCGTGACGTTATAGAACGGAATTCTTTTTGTAAATAATTAACGAATCAAGCTTCGTTCGGCAACCATGACCGACTTCAATGGAAAGAAGTCGAAATATAGAAAGCATCCAAATTTGCCACCTGAGATATAATATATTGTTTTGTTTGTTGATATGTTTTATATTTTGATGGCGACATGTTATATTTTGCGGTTTAGGGTTTTTCTATGCACCACTTTGGCGGTGTCAGGCATATGCCGCCCCAAAAAGATGAAAAAGCTGTGGTTTCGGTGATACGGTGAGCTTGTCAGTCAATAAAAACAAAACTGTCTGCGAAGCACAAAATGTAGATTTACGTTTTTAGTCGAATGGTAGGTTGAGACCATATCGAAGAAAAAAATTGCTTCGAGAAAACGCCACAAATAGTTTTTCAGTTTGAATGTCAATAGTGCAATACTTGGGTGTGGGTTAGCATAGTGTTTTTGGCAGTTTTTCCTGAATGATACTTATTTGATTTATTAATAAAATGTTTTCACATTGCTTTACACGTCACTTGTTTCATACAAAACGTTGAGAACCTCTCCCGTTGCACCGTCATTTTTACCAATTTCACTCCAATTTTTGCCAATTTTCCCCTATTTTGCAAAAAAATTCGGTTGGGAGCCTGGGGGGGCGGGGTGATCCACTTAGGTGGTTGGTAGACCAGGGCTTCGTGGGAAAAGCAGGGGGTAGCCTTATTGAACCCCTGCTTCGGCATGTATGACTTGTCCCGTCTCACTAAAATAAAAGAGTGTAGGCAGACCAAATAATGGAGATGCGTCTTGCGGCACAAACGCGTTTTGGCGACAAACTAAAGTGTCCGCTCTTTTTTGCTTTTTCTGTTTTGTGTTGTCTCGCAAAGCTGTGTTTTTGTCCACCACCGCCAGTACCAGATATTGTGTATCTTCGTCATCAAAACTGTAAAACCCAAATGGGGTGATTGATTGCCGTGCTATCATCGTTATCGTACATCGTTGTCATGCTTTAAGAATTTATACATTTCATGATGGTTTTAAAATTCATCGAACACGTCGAATGGCATAAAGGCAGCGTTAAAACTTTTTGTAGCGTAAATTTGGTTATAAATCCTTAATAGTCAACCATGTCATTTACAAAATATGTAGGAGCTTAATATGTCTTTGTTGATTTTCAATACAACTTTCTTTGTTGGTTGTGCTTAATATAATCATGTTCTGATGATGCTCGACCAGGTTAAGGAGTGCGACACTCTTCAATTTTAATTGATTTTCCACGCGGTACGCTGCTGTCGTTTTCGGTTTTACCCTTCTCTCCTTTCCCAGATTTATGATCCACTCCAAACATGTCCTTGCACCACGTCTTACACACCCCATGTTCTTGGTCCGTAATATTCAGTCCCACTGTTGTTTCTCACAAAATCGAGTACCCACCATGTTGTTGGACCACCAAGGTCAAACTTGCGCGCCCATGTTTGTTGACCACTAACTTCACACCCCCTCGCGGCACTGCATTTTCAAAATTTAAGAGAATACTCGGCGGTGAAGCAAGAACTGGGTGGGTGGGTTATAACGCTAAATCTAAGTCCAAAAACGAAATTACATCGAGGACGAAAACGTTGAACACTTGAAGAGTGACACTTATACACTTTAGCAGAGTCGACTATCATCGAACTCTGGATACGAATTAATGTGAAAAATTTGGTTTGATAGAGCTGTTCATGTATTTTAATATAATCATTATTTTTTATTATTAACTCAGCTGCAATTATTTCCTCATATTGAAGCAACGATTGACGTGTATTTTGGCAGTAGCACCAACTTAGCCGGGTCTTACATGGAAACTTCGTAGCTTATTACAAATATTGGTGACATATACATGGATTAAGTTGGCTAGGATCAAGTGTTATACTTACAACTAATCTGATGTATGCTCGTTGAATTTAGCAATACGGAAAGTATAAAGTAGTTTTAGCAAGTGATACACCAATAATTTCAAATCAGTTTTAATGTTAAAATCGATGTGAAAAAAGAAGCAGAATTGCCAACGGATTTCTGTAATCGGACTAAGTAGCCCAAGTAATTTTGCTCATCCAATAATTTATTAATTGGCCCAAAATGAAATGGCGTCGAGAATGGCATAAAATGTAAAAAGATACCTAAAAGGTATATAATAGCTCTTTCATTTTTGAATACATACCACATTTCATAACCATATTTGGAATTGACTAGAAGAAAATACATATATATTGTAGGTAAGATCTATCACAGAAAATTCCTACTAAAATCTAATAATCCAAAAAAAATGTGAAGTCAAATACAAGCTTTACATTGATCTTTAATTACCAAGGCTAAAGCAGTTGGCAATTACGTAATATAAATTTCATATTTGACCTATGTGTTGATAAGGCAGTATTTGCGAAGGCGTTTAGGTATTCAAACGTGTGTTCAAGACCTAATAGAAATACCTAAGATAAATAGTGCAATATCTCTATAATCTCAAATTTTACCTCGGCCATAGTGCGATAGATTTATAATGGCTATAATTGATGATCAGATTTGGCCGTAAAAAAAGTGAGAAAGCACGAGTCTGTACATTGTATTTTTTGTTCTGTTTGGAACTGTTATATATATACATATACACATATGCTCACCGTATGCTCACCGGCATCATTTCACAATTTGATTGTTGAGAGAATTCGCCAATAGCGATGTCGCCGAAATAAAGACACCGTAATCGGTGTCATGTGTCATGTCGTTGTCAAGCTGCGGTATGCAAGTTGTTAAGCTGCGGTATGTATGTATTTAAATATGTATATATGTATATATGTATATATATGTACGTTTCTCAGTACTCGGTAAGCCAACCTCACTTTTGATTGTCGTTAAAAACTCGAAGAACGCTTTCATTGAACGCCCCGCCGATCTCATTAAAATTTGCTGAATTTAGCTGAAAGTATTACTGATATTTTCTGTTTTTGGAAAATATTTGTTAAAAATTGTAAGAACCATTGCGTGTTTTTCACAAGCGCACGCCCGGAATAAGAATTGCAGAGAATACAGTGACTTTTGAGATAAGATAGTTGTGCGTTTTAAAGCGATAATTTAAAGCAGGTCACATTGCTAAAGTTGAACGAAGAAATGCAAAACTTTGAATTTTTTATATGTGGCCTCAATAATTAGAGTTAATCAAATTTGTAGTAATAACGAGTTCAATAATATTGCGGAATAATATCAGATTATTTTGTAAAATCAATTTTGTATGTTTTTGCTATATTATGTTGAACTAACCAGCAATAGATATTTCATTTTAAAACCGACGGGGCGGGGAAAAAGTTTGTGCTTCAAAATTTAAAATTACTGGGCCTTTGTGGTACCTGAAAAATTGCTGAACCAGTGCAATTTATTAGCATCCAAAAATTGCCAAATTACTAGGCAATTCTGTGTTATACAACTATCACCTAGAAAATTATTCGTTGTATCGAATTTCATAACACCCACAAATTTTCATGCTTATGAGCTGAATGTAGAACCTAGAAAATTTATAGGGATTTTTTATCTCTCATTGGGTTTTAATTTGGATGATCTATAAGAATGAAAATAGGAAGTTCCCTCATTGTTCAGTGAAACGATATAGCCATATGCGTCGAAAGTCAGACTGTCGGTAGGGAGATCCTTAGAGGGCAGAGAGGTTAAAACTTCCCACCCCGATGACATTATTTCAATTTCACCCACTTTTTGCGAATTACCCGGGGCGGGAGGTGAGGATCCGGAGCCTTCTGGAGGAGGGAGGGGTGGTGGTTTGGTAAATATGGCTTTGAGGGTCCAACCCGTAGGGGGCAGCCCCCTCTGTCGACAGCTATAGATTAAGCATAGAAGATTAATTATTGCGTGTGTGGTAGACAAAAATTCAAATTTCTATGAATCGAAGGTACAATCACATAGGACATTATTATTTTTTTATATAATTTTTGTAGTATAATAGGTCCAACTAATGCAATTGTTAATTCCCGAGGAGAGAACATGAGGTAGGTATAGGTTGTAACATTCTCGATAGACTATTTTATGTAATATTGCTGTTTGCTTTATATAAAGTGACAAACAAAATAGCCTAATATAGGGTAAACTTTCAGAGGGTTGACACTTCAGAAAATTGTCATTTATCAAATTTGTGAAGACTCATAAGGTCAGCGTGTGGTAACGAAAGTGTCGGCTCTGTGCAAGTTTATCTTATACGTTAACGAAATGATGAAGGACGATACCAAAATTTAACCATTCAATGATATATAACCAAATATTTTTGGAAACAAGTAAAAACAAGATGATATATATATTGTCGCATACTACTCTTGGCACAAGTACAAGTAAAAGATTGATGCTATTAACTATTCAATTTGTTGTTTAGTCGGGCATTTCAATGTTTCTTTTTTGAAAAAGTTGTTAAGAACGCATTGGTCCCAAAAGGATATTTGTAGTAGCACTAGTACGAAGCATTTAATATATTACTGTACGTCAAGAAGTTGTGTTGACGTATTGAAACTATGGGGACAAAAATAGTTGCTAAACTTCAGTTAGAGTATGTGGGTACCGATACATTTCACTTTGAGATAAATGTTCGTCTCTAGAAATAATGTGTATTTATGTCAACATTTTCGGTTTTTAAATTGTTTTTTTGCGTTTACAATATTAAGCATTATTCGCGTTATAAAACGAAACCAATTCTAAGGATCCTCTAAATCCATATAACTACAAATCTGGGGGTAATCCTGTCACATACACACAAATATAAACAATGCTACTCAAACATGCGCGATCACTCATATGAACAGTTGCTCCTGTGCCTCCAATACGCAAAAGAACGATGAGATCTACTCTAAAATTCTGCAATATTCTAAAGTTTATATATTACTATAGTCATACTGCCTTAGAAAACAAGTGCAAAAAAGTATAATTAAACGTGGTTGCTTGTTTCTTAGCTATTGATGATAACATTAAAGTCAGGACTGAATTTGCCCAGCAGCATTAATTCAAATGAACCAACTAAAAACTAAAAATTTCAACTATTAACTAAAATTTTTATTTAGAAAAAAGTTTGTGGCTGTCTCATCTTACTTTATAATTGTAATCGATTGTATATCCTGTACAAGAAAATCCATTTAACTACGTCTTCATTCTTTTGTCTTCTGACCAATCAATCAACTATATATTAATAATACTTCATTTCTTAATTGTCCCTATTCTGATTTTTGAATAAAATTATATGCTCGTTCACCTGTCATCATCATTATTTTATGGTTGACATTGCAGTTGCTGAATTCCCAGTTGCTTGTAGGGCAATTTTGTCGTTACGGATGTAATACTATGCCAATGTTCTTGCTTATATGTCATTTAGGTAGGTGTATTACAAGTATAAATTGTGTAGTTAGATAATATATAAATAATGGAGAAAGAACCAGATTTTAGAGCTGGTGTTCGGCTCAATTAGTCTTTTCTTGAACCCAACCTTGACTCGGCTCGGGTCCTCATATAAACAGGCCCTGCTAGGTTGTCCAGGAACCGAGTCCTACTCGGCTTAGCTTTTGCAAGGGCAATCCATATTTAGGTCCGCTCTTATATGTGAGTCTACTTTATGTCCGTACATATAAATTGCTCTTTTGTCAAGTCAGTTCACGATTGTAAAAGCGATGAATGAGAACAAATCACGATTTCCCTTTGGTACCCTTGCACACAATTTGCAATACTGCAATGTGTAAGCACTATTCGAGATAACTCTTTCGCAATTTACCTTATCTTTTACAATTAAAACGCGCTTAGCAAATGCATTTTTTCTTGCATACTGTAATACGCAAAAAAACTGCGACATTAGCTTTGCGATTTAACATGTCGTTTGATGAATGCGGCCAAACGTGTGAAAATTACAAATGCAAGCACATCAGAGAGCTCATGTTCGCTTTCGCAAAAATGCGAATACCAATGGCAGAAATGTGAATACGAATTTTGCATGATTAAGTTCGTGATTTTGACAAAAGAACAACCATGGTATTTGCGGCGCTTTAAAGTAGTCTCACGAAAAGCAAAACTCTTAATAATGAAAGTTTACGATTCCCTATTAGATGTTAGGCTAGGCTTGGATTGGCTGTAAATTCTAGTGTTAGTGAAATTTCATTGTTTTGGCGATACATATATGATAGAAAAATATTTGAGACTCTAGACGCTTAACATTTTAACGTTTAACATTGTTAAACCTCTTTGATTTTTCGCCACAATCATTTTGGGGCTCTTTTCCATTATCCCCCAACCCGCATTTGCCCACAAATGGTCAGATTCTGGAAATTTGAATATTTTTATGATCTTTGGGACCTCCCCTGATTATTGCAACCAAAAAATCGAATTTTTAAAATTTTAGATTTTTTTTCGATTTTTTCGGGTCCCAAGAGAACATTGAGAACCCCCAAATTTTCTCTCAAAAATTGAATTTCTACCCACCATTGGACTGGTCTTGACGAACTGAATCGAATGGTGTTATTTTTAATGAGGTTCGATAACCGGATCCTAACTTATGTCAAAAACTATCGAAGGGTGAGAAGCTCAGCATTTGAGTATTTTTGGTTATAACTTAGCATTCGGTTACGGACCTCGTTAAAAATTTCCAATATTTCGATTCAGCTCGTCAAGCCGCGTCGAATGGTAGCTAAAAATTGAATTTTTAGGAAAAAATTTTGGATTCCCAAGGGGGACTCGAAAAAATCGAAAAAAATCAAAAATTAAAAAAATTCGATTTTTTGGTTGCAATGATCAGAGGAGGTCTCAAGGATCATAAAAATATCAAAATTTCCAGAATCTGACTATTTTTGGGTAAACGCGGGCAAGGGGGGAATAATGGAAAAGAACCCATTTTGGTACTTTAAATTATCAGTATATACACTAAAACTTTGTAAACACTGCGAAACGGAGCTTATCAGTTTTGTACAAGTGTATCTTTATGAGTATACTTGAGTGTATCTTCATGAAAAATAGTAATTACGGAATAACAACATAAAGGTTTGCCATAATTTATACCAATTTCATTATTACAAACTAAAACACGGCAAGGGGGCAAAAATGCGGGTGAACTTGATATCCAGACTCCCGTTTTTATACAGCAAGCCAAGACGGTAAGGGGGCACAAATGTGGGTGAACTTGATATCCAGACTCCCGTTTTTTATATAGCAAGCCAAGACGGTAAGGGGGCACAAATGTGGGTGAACTTGATATCCTGACTCCCGTTTTTTATACAGCAAGCCAAGACGGTAAGGGGGCACAAATGTGGGTGAACATGATATCCAGACTCCGGTTTTTTATACCGCAAGCCAGACGTCCCATTTTCTTTGTCTAACAGTGAAATCCTGACCCGACAGTTTCTTGTCTTTTGTAGCCTAATTTATAATCAAAACTAGTTTTAATAGTTTTAATTATTGACATTCAGTTTTCGACATTAATTCACACCCCCGACAATAGCTCGGTCGATATTCACTTACATATGTAGTGTAGTATTGTGTTTATAATTGCATGAAATATTTCTTATCCAGCAATCTCTGCCAACCAAGTCTGTTTCGTGTTATATCGATAATTGCATTTGATTGGAAATCCTGTATTTTTTGACTTTGAAATCATCGTTTTCTTTATATTAAACACTTGTGCTAAACCACTTTAAGTTATATCTATCTGGTTACACAAGACTATTTTTATAAATTCTGCGACAGTTGTCAGATACGCTCTTAAAAAGTCGAAACTTTATGATAAATGACCAAAGCAAGATAGATCAGACAGTGGAAACTGGTGCCAAATCCCCTTGCTAATATAAAGCGATTTCAAACGCGTTGCTGATGCCTTTAGCGTATGTAGTACGCTAACGCTAGATTCGCTACTTTGGAGCTATAAGTATTTAAAAAGGTCAAATTACTAGCATAGCGTTTCGCCATACAACCAGGGTGCCAGTGATGAGCCAATGTTTGTTTCATTATTCCCACACGGCTGCTTATTCATAATTAAAGCTGTAATAGTTAGGGGGTTTTGGTAAAAAATGCTTTTTATCTGTCAAGCGACAAAAATACACTGTTGTACATCAGCAAAAAATCTGGTGCATCTATTGCAAAACTGTTTTTCACAAAACGAAACCAATAGTTGATGCGTAATTACATAATTTATTGATACATTGTTCACTGTGCATCAGCAATAAATCTGGTGCATCTATTACAAAACTGTTTTTCACAAAGCGAAACCAATAGCTGATGTGTAATTATATAACTTTATTGATACATTGTTCACTGTGCATCAGCAATAAATCTGGTCCATCAATTACGAAACTGTTTTTCACAAAACGAAACCAATAGCTGATGCGTAGTTATATAACTTTATTGATACATTGTTCACTGTGCATCAGCAATAAATCTGGTCCATCAATTACAAAACTGTTTTTCACAAAGCGAAACCAATAGCTGATGTGTAATTATATAACTTTATTGATACATTGTTCACTGTGCATCAGCAATAAATCTGGTCCATCAATTACGAAACTGTTTTTCACAAAACGAAACCAATAGCTGATGTGTAATTATATAACTTTATTGATACATTGTTCACTGTGCATCAGCAATAAATCTGGTCCATCAATTACGAAACTGTTTTTCACAAAACGAAACCAATAGCTGATGCGTAGTTATATAACTTTATTGATACATTGTTCACTGTGCATCAGCAATAAATCTGGTCCATCAATTACAAAACTGTTTTTCACAAAGCGAAACCAATAGCTGATGCGTAGTTATATAACTTTATTGATACATTGTTCACTGTGCATCAGCAATAAATCTGGTCCATCAATTACAAAACTGTTTTTCACAAAGCGAAACCAATAGCTGATGTGTAATTATATAACTTTATTGATACATTGTTTAAGTTGGGATATTAAAGTGAGGAGCCACAAATTTTAAGCAAAACTGTACTGAAATAGGTGTCCTTAATTTTTGGTAGAAAAGTGGTGTTGAATCGATTGACAACTTGTTGCCGGAGTTCGATATATAATCTCATAAAACTGACTGATCGACATAGAAAAGCAACACAAAGCTGAGTGTTGTCAATTGATTTTGACTTCCCTCGGAAATATAAAAATGAAAGGCTAAAAAATATATCCATAACACGTTAACATTAGAGTTCAAATTTCATAGAAGTAAGCTCATGTTTGTAATGCACTCTTCGTTTAAATAGTATGGGCTTCACGATTAAGTGTTTGTCATACTGTGATTGCGCCATTCATCACATGAACACTATTTTGCTGGTCTGATTCGGTAGTGATATTGCTATTGGATTCCCTACCTACAGCTATATTTAGTAGGAACGAGGAGGCGGTATATATTACCACATTCTGCATTAATATACGACCAGCCTCAGCATGATGCAAATCTTGGAGCGACAGGAAAAGTCGGCCACTTGAAATATGTACAAACTCTCTTATATTACCCTCTAAAACTGTCCTATAACATTGTTTTCGGTCAGTTGGGAGTTAGTAAACTGTGCTATCTGAGATGTATTTAGTAACCAGTCAAGTATACACGTAAAAGCCAAGTATTGTCGACTAATAGTGGTTTTGTAAGTATAACTGGTAATGTATACGGGTACCCGTTAAAAAGCTAGCCACTAAGCCTAAGCGTTGGTCATTATACAATCAATAGATGAACTTCTATCGGAGCCATCGCGCATGAAACTTTATCACTAAGGTATTCATTTTGTCTGAGCGTTACGACTTCACAGCCTTTAAGGTATACAAATAGCCTAGACGATGCGGTGTTCCTCGCCAAAGCTGGATTCATGGTAAGATTTGAACCTGAAAATGAAATTCTATTTCTATTTATGGTTCAACAAGGCTAGGTATTTTGTTTCCAATTTCAGATTAACTCCAGTCATCGTATTAAGAACCACTGATGAGTTTTATTATTACCGACAGCTGAGTTCAGAACTGGCAAAGCAGCCAAGCTACGTTACGTTGTTATCCACACCATGTTCTGATGTCGCAGTTTCTTTAATGCAAATGCATGATTTAGCTCATGAAAGACATTTTGAAAATGGCCGATATCTTGAACATGAGTTATTCTTTATACGTTTATTATTATCGATATGAACGGACCGTTTTAATCAAAATAATAAACATTCAATTTTTGTGTATATTCGATTCTATGTCCTAAACTAAAAACTCAAATGTCCTAACAAGCAGATGGCTTTACAAACGCAAACGATTATTAATATAATAATATATTTACAAGTTTATGCACGGTCGGAAGATAAAGCTAGGCTGTGAAATTGATAAAAGTATGTTATCGACTATAAGTGGCACGTCTTTTTTCGGAAAATTTATGTCTGAAATAAATTTAATTTAAAAACACCCTATGGAACTTCCATTGAATTCTTAAAGATAACAGTAGAAACCGAAGTAGTATAGTAGCGTTTGGAAGCTGAATTTATTTTTCGTTAGGAGAAGACAATTTAAAACATAATGAACTGGACACATGCATTTATTGAAGTTTGCAGTGTTTGAGATGACACTAGACTACCAATGCTTTGATGAACCTCAGTATTCCTGGAAAAATTTGAGCAATACATTTAATATATATAGTTAATGATAATGTTTTAAAAATACATGTTCTTGCTAAGCAATAGCATTGTAAAAACAATTTTCAATAGATAAAATTGCAATTGTGAAACATGGACTTTACAGATTCTCTTATATTCCGATTAACGTTTAAGCTGATGTCCTCATGGGTTTCTAGCCGCCGTCATTGAGCATTCATTTTGAGTAATTTGGTATATGTAATTGTCACACTTTTTACAAACATTTGAGTTCAACTTACATAATAATTTATAGTTTAACACAATAAATGCTAAAATATACATAATTTTTTGCTTATAATACGAATTCCAAAGGGTAAAACAAATATTGTTCGTTCTTGTTAGGTATCAGAGGAAAAAGAGTATCGCCTACTGCTTTATTTCAATCACTTATTCTATTCAACTTACATAATAATTTATAGTTTAACACAATAAATGCTAAAATATACATAATTTTTTGCTTATAATACGAATTCCAAAGGGTAAAACAAATATTGTTCGTTCTTGTTAGGTATCAGAGGAAAAAGAGTATCGCCTACTGCTTTATTTCAATCACTTATTCTATTCAACTTACATAATAATTTATAGTTTAACACAATAAATGCTAAAATATACATAATTTTTTGCTTATAATACGAATTCCAAAGGGTAAAACAAATATTGTTCGTTCTTGTTAGGTATCAGAGGAAAAAGAGTATCGCCTACTGCTTTATTTCAATCATTTATTCTATTCAACTTACATAATAATTTATAGTTTAACACAATAAATGCTAAAATATACATAATTTTTTGCTTATAATACGAATTCCAAAGGGTAAAACAAATATTGTTCGTTCTTGTTAGGTATCAGAGGAAAAAGAGTATCGCCTACTGCTTTATTTCAATCACTTATTCTATTCAACTTACATAATAATTTATAGTTTAACACAATAAATGCTAAAATATACATAATTTTTTGCTTATAATACGAATTCCAAATGGTAAAGCAAATATTGTTCGTTCTTGTTAGGTATCAGAGGAAAAAGAGTATCGCCTACTGCTTTATTTCAATCACTTATTCTATTCAACTTACATAATAATTTATAGTTTAACACAATAAATGCTAAAATATACATAATGTGTTTTACATTTAGGTTTGAATGACATTGCAATATTATGTATATATAATGCTAAGTAGTATTATTGTACAATATATACAGAATTTAATTAATATAATGTATGTATATAAATTCTAAAAGTATTTAAACATTGGATCGTATTTCCTAAAACACCTATTTCGGCGAATATTCCACACCACTCAGCGATTTCATGATTTAGCTCACGGTACCTACGAAATTGGTGTGAATTATTGTGAATGACAAATCATCACCAACAGATTCACCGATGGAAGATATCACGAATAGTTCCGAAATGGAATGAAAGGCTGTTATGTACACATGAACTTTGGAATAGAAGCAGGAAAAGTAAGATGCTAAAAATTGTTTTGTTAAAATAGTTTTTGTGAATTAAATAATTTACCGAGCTCCAGCTCATTATAAGGATATTTTCTAAGCGTAAAATTCATCATCTAATCTCTAAATAAAAGAACGTCTAAGATATTTATTTAAATTAAATTCTATTTTTGGACAAGATCTAAAATCGAAAACATTTAATGGGTTTACTTGAAGCTGTGGTGTCTAACAGCTGTTCTGAAACATTTTGTTCTCCATTGAAATGTTTCTAGCTTTATAAGGCGCACAGGCTGCGGTATTGCAATTGGTCGCACATTGTCGAAAACATGAATCTGATGTTTGTAACTGAACGTGTAATATATTCGTCTTTCGCGCAGTTACATTTGATATTTACCTTTTGGTTGCCGGAATTATGGTACGTTTGCTGGTACAACATTTAATAATCGTTTTGCGACATTGTAATTTCATTATCGAGTATATATTTTGCAAGAATTACAGGGCGAGTTGTGAAATTAAGAATTTTCCACCGTTAATTTGCGTTCACAAAACTTTTTGCTCAAAATTCGAAATCAAAATTTGATAAAATTTTGATCAAAATTTGTGCAAAAATTGATTCAATTTTAATGGAAAAATATAGTAATTACGATCTTCAAAACCTGATATCAGAATTTTAGCTCAAATTTGAACTTGTGAGCGCAATTTAAGAAGTGAATAAACTACCACTATACATTGTGATAAGTCAATGCAAAATTTTGCGCTGTATGTTCACTTCAACTGGAACGTTTCTCAATGGAATGGTCCAACGAAGTGAATATTATTCTTCGTCTATTCACAGTTTAAGACAAAACGTAGAGAGTAGCAAAGTTACTATTAGTTTTTATTTCCCAATTTAATCTAATCATATGTTTAGTCGTATATTTAAACATTTGAGCTTAAGATTTCATAAAATTTTGATTAAAATTTAATCAAAAATTGCCTGAATTTCCAATGCAAAAACGACCCAAATTGCAATACTTCACAATATATTTTGACCTGTTGTGTTATTAAGTTTGGAGCTCAAAATTTGTAAATATATATTGTTTCTTTCTGTTTGGCTAATATGTTTCAAAAATTTGGAAGTGGCCACACATTCAGTTATACGTAAACAAAATTTGACGAAATTTTGAGCTCAAATATTATTCTGATAGTATGAGTGTGTGAACAGACCTTTATTGGTTGTTGCTTCCCTTTATGCACCATTAAAGTGTCTTTTGCAGCAATACGTAATTCTTTTTGTTGTTAATCTATGTTGATAAGTCTACCAAATTTAGTTTCCGTTTCTGGTTTGAAATTATATAAATTTCTTTTAATTTTTTGATAATTCAACTTCTTGGCTGGCGTTCGATCGACCACTATAATAGTGTTAACACCATCACTGGAATGAGTACAAAATACTTCATCTAGGATTTATTCGAAATATTTAAATTATTATTATCACATTGAACACCAATATGTATGGGTCTTTTGGGTAATACACTAACCCGAAAATGGTCAATTTTGAGCATACAGCGATAGTTTTGGTACTTTTCGACTCAGGTCGACGAGGCAATTCAGAAAGTATCCATTTTGTCCGGTTTTATGCGTAAATTTTTCCTACGATTTTGGTTTCCTAGTGGCCGTCAAACCCTCTCATTTGATACTCAAACTTTTGGAAAAATTTTTCTCGATAAATGGACAATTTCAAAAATCAATCGAACCGCATTGACGAGTTGAGGCGCATAGTGCAATAGTGAGCTGAATCGCTTTATGGTTTTACACTTGTGCTAAGACCAGTCCATCAACCGGTTTAGCTAATTTTTTGACCATTGGAGTCAGCTCGTCAATGCGGCTTGAACGATATATAAAATTATACATGCATCGAGAAAAGTTTTTTTCGGGTATTTTTAGTACCGAGGGGGAACGCAAACAAATCAAAATATTTTGCCATAAAACCGAACAAAATAGATATGTTCTGAACAGCTTCCTCGAGCTGAGCCAAATAGCTCCCAAAGCATCAGTGTATATTCAAAATTGAAGATTTTAGAGCCGGATGCATAACCGAAAAGACACAAAGTGTTACGTATATATTAAAGCCAATTGATATTTCTTTTTATGCCTATTACTATGTTTGCGTTTTATTTACAGCTATCATACGAGGACCAATATCAAATGCATACATATGGCAATGGTGAGCCACTAAATCCCTATCAACACTATCGTCAACGCTATCCTGATCTAGATTATACTTCTTGTTCTCTACCGGTTCAGTCAGAAAACAACAGCCAAAGCAACATCAAAGACGTCAAACCGAATTGTAACGACAAAATGAATGACGCAGCCGCAACGTATAATATGCTGACCACGGCCTCGACTAATTCCGATCATGTTGGTTTGAAGCTTAGTAGCTATTTGGATTGCACAGGAGTACCGCCTGTAGCTGAAATGCTACCACCGAACGGTGTTCCAGCGCACTCCTTTAATGTCGGATCAATGCAGATGGCACCACTTCCATCAATACGTACTAAATCAGGTTCCAGCTTTGCTTTAAACAACAATAATCGAGAATATTGTGATCAAGATAATGACGATGATGATGATGATGATGACGATGATGGTAATTCGTATTGCTCGAAAAGCCATTGTAAGTATTTTACCCGATGGGAATACCCTGAATCGCGGCACCGTTGTATGTATTTTCACCTTTTTACCTTTGCTCGGAACGTAGACGTAGCTAGAATAGAGATACAGGGATTGGGTTCGACTGAACTTAGACAAAACTGTGGTTTTTGCCAGACTGTCCTGTCCTCAGTCAGAGACTAAGCGAGGACTAAGCCTAAACCTGACGGAAGCTTTAAGCCTAGCCAGAACAACTTAAGCTAGATTTGGCTAGGAGATCGTATGAAATCAGGCGAAAGAAAATGAGCAAGCAGTGTAAATCAGTATCATCTGAATAAACTTTTCCGTCACCCACCAATATGTTATTTTTGTATTGTCCAATTCGTACTAGAATGAGTTTGTGATCTAAACAAATATACAATCCCGCAGTTGAAGCGCATAAGGCATACAAATCTACATTCGATACATAAAGGTTTTTGTTGTCTCTTTTAATAGGAGGTCAACCGTGCTGAGACGTTCTTTGTCAATCTGTGTATCGCAAAATTGATAGACATGTTTTTAAGTAATTTCTTTATTCTACGCGTAAACATTATCTGACCGCGCATCTAGGTCTCTGTTTGTCTTGCTTTAGATATTTGCTACTGAAATTGTCACAAAACTGACATAAATAGAACATGGGATTATAGAGACTATCAAGAATGCTTTCTAGCTTTGAGCCATAATTAAAATATACCCCAAAAATGTTCAAATTTCAAAAATATTGACCTGATGTCTTTTGCTTGCTGGATGAAATATAAAATTATATAGGGTTATTTTACCCACAAACGTATTGATTTTGTTGTTGTAAACTTACATTGGGTATACGACAGTACAGTTTAGAAGACTAAAAATGCTAATTTTGGCAGAACAGCGAATTCTTCAATTTTATAATTTAGTTGTACGGTAACCGGTAAAAAAATCCATGGGCTTTCAGGTTTGTTGCAATAAAAAGATTGTGCCATTTCTCTCAATGTGTACCTGCTGTATTATTTCTTGTATACTTCTTGTGGTGTACCTGGGCGTTCGGCGACCTGGAATGGTACTCAGGAAGCTTTGTTGGGAACTTATTGACAGTCAGTGAGCGGAGAGTAGCCATACGGTGCGCGTAAGAGCGGCATATAGATACTTTATATCAGAAATAAAAATTTTAGCAAATGGTGGGAAGATTACCATGGAGTATATAAATAAAGCTGAAAAAATGCATGTCTATATTGTTAATCAAAAAAGAGGTGGCCCATGTGAAGCCTGAGGGCTCTGCTTTGTCCCTTGTGGGAAGGTAATTTATAAATTTTTGGACAACTTTTTAGTAGCTATGGTCTACGGACAATGGGGAAGTTACAGGAAGGTTTTTATAGTTGGAATCTATGGCACAACCGGAAGTTGTGGTTAAACTTGTTTGCGTTGCTGCAGCAAATGGGCCAATGTGGCCGGTGTGGAAATTTTTATTATCAGTGGTTTATGATTTTCAGACAGCTGTGTTCGCGGCGTATTATTGTACACAATATGAGGTTAGAAACTATTTTACGTGTACGACGTCAGCAATTCGTTAATCGTAGTCATGACTTGATGTTAATGTTTTTATTTAATTTTTAAATGTTTTATATAATTTATAAATGTATATAATTTTGCGCATAGCGCTATATTTGTTTTGATTAAAATTTTTTTTTTCAAAAAATTCTTAAACTTTTACTTGTAGCAGTGGTTCGCCCCGAGTATTAATGACCGACAATTTCAGCACAGTAGAACGATCACAGTGCACCGTAGTAGATTATCGCAATACCTCATTGCTAATAAACGTTCTGAGATAGAACCAGTTTTGTATAGAAGTAAATCTATCACGATACCAGATTCACAACATTACATCAAGAGCTGTATATCGTTGTTTTTGCCCGTACTCATTTCACAACGTTGTTCTTCCTTGGCAATATTCTTCTGCATCGTCGTTGGGAATCAATTCTTGTTCGTAGGAGTGGTTCACCCCGAGGATTAATGACCAACAATACTAGCGCAGTAGAACACTTATAGTACACCGCAGCAAATATTCGCAATAGTAATAGAAGGGAGCATGTAAGCGCAAATAAATTTCTGCAAAATTCCCCATCTTTCCCGTTGTCCGACGGATTTCAACGACGAAACCGATTTTTCCCACCGCCTCTTGGTGCCATATAGAGGTGCTAAAAAGTTTGCCCGAAGCTTCCCCATTCTCCCATAAACCTCTGATAATGAAACAGGTTTCCACTCCTTCCGCATTGTGCCATTGGCTGCAGCTACAAACAAAAACAGGTTTCCGCACAATTCAATTTCCCCGTTGTCGCATATACCGCAGCAACGAAAAGCTTCCTGTAACTTCTCCATTTTCCCATAGACGGTAGCTACTAAATACCAGACAGCTAGACAGAAATCTGTTCAAAATTTTCAAATAAGCTTCCGACATGGGACAGTGGGCAGCCTTCAGGCTTTACATGGGCCAAAAAGCGAATAGCATTCAAAGCCAAACTTGATTCACTAATGCATGAGTAAACTTAAGCTGCGCCGCCTACCATCTTTTTGCGACATCATATACAACATGTTGTTAGAGAACAAATTAATAGTTACAATAGCTTAATCTATTTAAAAACTTTTACGTTCTGCGAAAGCTTAGTGTCTGTAATTACAAAAACGTTGAAGTTACGTTAGCTGACACAATGCACATTTTTACACTTTCACCATAACTGCATTTGGAGACGCAAATTAGGCTACTTGCATTTTGAAAGTTTTCGTTATGCTAACACAATACTTGATATTCTTAACATTCTGATTGGTTCGCGAACAGTTCTGTTATGTATACAATTCTATAAATTTTGTGTGACAACAGACCGAGCTTTCTTATGCCAAAAGTTGTTCGCGAACATAAAGTACTGTTGAGGTCAATACAGTATATATATCGTTAAATCCGTATGTTTTGTTAGCGAACGTGACATTGTTCGACCATCGACGTGCAAGAGTATTTTGATGGAAAGTGCAAGTCAACGGTTTAATGGTTTAATGCTAACATTTCCTAGTTAAAGGTGTTCGCGAACGTCACAAATTTTTGCTCGATAAGCGGGTGCGTTTGGCTTTACATATCAAAACCTGTTCGCGAACATTGATGTGGTGATATCATATGGGGTAGCGAACACCGATCCCATACCTCAATTAACTTAATTACGAGCAAAATATCAAAAATATCAAAGTTAATGCAAAAAAATGTTTACGCATTAAACGCAGGACGTTCGCGAACATCATATTCGCACGTTCATTGTTTTAATACTTGTTTTTTCAGCGTATATATTAAAATGGAGACGTTTGCGACCATCCCACTTGACCGAGCATTCCTTATAAACCAGTAGCATAGTTTAGTCACAGCAGCCTTTCCGTAAATTATCAATTGAGTTATTGTGCAAACGGCGTTAGCGAACGTTTTGAATATAATTATAACAGTAGATTATTAAGTTCTCGAACAAGATCATAAAACGAAACAAGCTACCCTGTCGGAAACACATACTACGTATCAAGGATCGCTTTCGTTTGAAAAGTTTTCTTCTTAAAAGAAGAATGTCACAGCAGTCATACTGGTATTAACAATAGAATTTATGCGTCTGGACTACATATAATTATTTAAATATAAACTTTACGACGGTTCAGCATAATATATGGTTTTTGAAACATGTAAAATTATTTGACTTCAGCGTTTGCGATTATGCTGTCTATCAAATAGCAAGACTGAATTCAGACCTGGTAAAGTTGATAATATAATTTTCGATGTCATCAATTCTTGGAATTCCTAAATGTTTTCATCTCAATTGTAGTCAACAAATCCGAGACGTTTGCTGCATGCTATTTTTGCCTGGCATGCAGACTCCAGCGGTCGGATTTGAAAAGGATTTTATGGCTATAACAGATACGTGCAGTGCAGTGTAATTAAAGCTTTAATGCACACTATGACAGAAGGTGAAATCAATGTCACAGCCTGACGGCTGTGACAAAAATGTCGTGTTACGTTCGATAACAAAATCGAAAATTCACGACTTTAACCTTTAGTCGAGTAGTAAGGTGTTCGCTAACACTTCAGAAGCAATCGGCAAGCAGCCTATTTCTTGTTCATTTACGTTTTGGTAGCATTACCTAAAAGCCCTATTTTTTGTTCTCATATAATTTTATAGATTTCATGTACACTGAACAAGCCATTCGCTAATTTCAAAAAAAGATGGAAGGCGACGCAGCTTAAGTTTACTCACGCAACAATCTTGATGCTAATATCTTTATAGTTTCACGAAATTTAAATTGAATTTTTTACATATTTTCCAGGTTCACTCGACTACGGTCGCGGTAATAGCTCGGGGATGGAGCTCACATCGCTAACAAACCTCACACCAAGTAGCACGGAACACATCGCATGCCGACGCTGTGGTCATCATGAAAGTACTAATTCGATGCATTACAACAGCAGCTATAATGTTTCACCAGGAGCATCGCCTGGTACCCGAAGCTTACAACAACATCATCACCACCATCACCGTCATAACTATAATAAACACAATCCAAAATATTACGATGCTTACTATAGTAGTCAGTATGGTCCGTATCATACCGGACTTTACAATTATAGCCAGCGAAATCGCTGTGATCATAACAGTGGATCGTGTATGCAACGTATTGTCACCTATCCGGCCCAGCAACAGCGTCTGGGTCAATGTTTTTCGGATCATCAAAAGAATTCCAACAAGCGTAACGCCGGTCGTGCAGCTAACTACTACGAACGGTGTCCTCATCTTTCGAATACCAACTATGATGATAACAGTACGAACAACAATTGTAGTCAAACAATGCGTTTGTCTGAGTTTGAAATTGATCAGTGCAATAACAACAAAATTAACTGTAATTATAATAATAATAACAACATGTGTCATCATGGCAGTTGTTGTAAACATCGCCCATGTTTACGACAGCAGGATACCTCAAAGAAATCAAAGCGATCGGTTGCTAAAGCGTCTAAGCAAGATCATGGCCATGCAATTGTGGAATCATCACCGGATAAGCTGGACTCAGAACATGGTACCAATAAATATAATTCCAATTGGTTTAATCCGTTTGAATTTACTGTAAGCGGCGATATACGATCCGGATTGGAAAACAGTGGTCTTCACGGTGTATCGAGCATTTTTCGAGCTTCGTCGTCACATGGAAAACGATTTTGGATTATTTTGCTTGTACTATTTTTTGTATGTGCTGTCTTTCATACGTAAGTTTGTTCGCTTTTTTTCGTACAATTTGCTTGTTATTGTTTTTCCTAAATTTTGTATTGAAAAAAAACTTATTAAAAAATATTTAAAAAAACTTGCTGAAAACGATGGCGCGGTAGGAAAGGGGTCGTGTGACCTGTCGGGGGAGTCGGTTGGAGCCCTCAGTGTAGGGTGTAACCATCGATGCCCCTATTAGCATGTAGTGTTTAAATTATACGTAATTACAGCAAGAATAACTGCTGAGGAATTTTCTGGCCTGCAAAATCAGTGCCTAACATATTTCTGATTTTTATTTATAAATGCCATATGACAGTGCCGTGCTGGATACAATGACTGCTTAAGTTTTACAGCCTGAGGATACTTCAAACAAATGTTTAGGTGATACGAAAGACTGTTAATAGATTTATGTGGTGGCAAGGGGTTGGAATTTTAGGATCGACATAACAATACAAATTGCTGTGACATCTTTTTTTCTTCAGAAAAACGCAAAACTCAAACTCAATCCGTAAACTTTACCTGAAATAAAGATTTGTACAATCCAGCTTGCCAATTGTGTTCTTGCAAATAGCGCAATATGAAATTTAGTTTGATTTGTTATAATCCATCTGCATTTTTTCAGTCTCGCCACATTTAAAAACGCTTCTCGGCGACCGACTCACTATAATTTTGACAACAAGCCGACAAAAATCTTGCCACCTCCTGATTTTACAATTTGTACCGGCTACGGCTTATTCTTGAATGTGTCGGCGCTGGAGCTGAATTTTGAATTCCAAAATGCATCACAGTACGGAATTATCCTTGGCGAGCCAACGGTTCCTAATATTCCGTTTAAGCAACTTCTCAGTGGTAATAAGGATCTTGGAAAATCCTCATCGTCACAGCAACTGTCAATGGGAGCTTTGGTGTTTTTGGATTTGGAAGAAGTTATCGGTCTTTTTAGTGTTTTGCCAGATTTGGGTTTGCTTCGCTATAATATGATGAGAGTGAGTAAATATAGACTCCTTGATTTTAATCTTTCCGCAGGACTTGCTCGGGTTGATGAAAAATTCCACGGCAATCGTATCGAGGCAACCAATTATCTAATTTCACACTATATGCTTCCGTGCTATCGTGTTTTCAAATCGTGCTCGTACAATAACATGCGCGAAACTGTGGATTGTTGTGAAATTTTTAAGCCAATATTTAGTATGCTGTACGGTCCATGCTATACAACTGATATGCGGGTAATTAATGTTTCAAAAGAGAATCCGCTCAATTTTATGAACGATGTTTGGATAACAATTAAAACAATCGCTGAGCCACACAAACAGCCACGGACTAAGAACGATCTTCTCAATCATCTATTTATGTATCTTGGCCTCGAGCAGTATAATAATAAATTTTCAACATTCCTTCCCCAAACCCATACTGAAATGTTTGTTGATGTACGGAAGGTAAGGGATATTGATCGACCGGGTAAATGTATACCCGATAGTCAAACCGCGCTTCAAATATTTCAAGCTTATTCCCCGGAGCGTTGCTTTGTCGAAAAATCACTCCTCGATCAGCTAAGTCATCAAGCGTGTTACTGGCCGTTGTTCAAGCTAATGCATCCGCAAAATTATCGGGTTGTTCATCAAAAACCATGCTCGATTGACGACCTAGCAGCGATTGATCTGATTTGCAAAGAAGATTTCGGGATTTGTGACTTAAATCATAAGAAAACGATACCGCGTAAGGAATGTTTACCTCAATGTCATCGATGGGAATATACGGTTAGCTATCGACAGTCGATGGAAATTCCTCGATTTGTTACCAGTTACGATGAGGTATCGTTGTATTTAGTCTATTCGAGTCCAACATATACAACGATGGAAGAAATTGAAACACTGACCTGGACCGACTATTTAAGTATGCTCGGCGGTCTATGGGGTCTTTGGTTGGGTTCATCGATTATTACATTTATTCATATCGCTCTAACGCTAGCGTATACAATTTGGCAACGCTTTAAAACAGCGGCTCAAACGGTCTCAAGATAATAAACTGTTGTATTTAAAACTGATTGTATCGTAACTACATCGTTTGCACAACATCAAGGAATTGTATGCAAGACTGCTTGGTGAACGCTGTAAAACTCGTCAGTAAATACTGAATAGCTGTTGGTTCTGATGATAAGAATATGAACAATTCTTTGCCCTGTCCCAAGTGAGAGCTGCACCACAACTGGATCGGATAACTTGATATAAGAAAGATGCATGACGGGTAAGCAAATTTTAATTCAAGAAAATAACTTGGTGATAAATCGTAACTAACAAAATGGAACGGATTGGAGTGATGGAATTCAAGGGTAACTGGTATATATTATTTTCAGCTAATTCTTGATGACAGTATAATTTACGACAGCTCACACTATTTTTAAGTTATATATATGCTTCAGTCATAGATTTTGCTGAAAGTTGTGTAGCTATTCACACTTTTTATTGCGCTTATTATTTCAGAGATTACATCGCAAATTAAAATTTTTTAAAAATTTCTTAGTTTTGTATTACTAAGCACTGTTTGGTTACTCTAATTCGTGGTGGCATCGGGAGTATACTTTTCACGTGTATACTTGAGTGTATTTTCATGAAAAAAAAATGGTAATTATGGAAGAACAATGTCTAATTTTGCCATAATTTATACCAATTTTATTATTACAAATTAAAACAATGCAAGGGGGCAAAAATGTGGGTGAACTTGATATCCACACTCCCGTTTTTTATACAGCAAGCCAAGACGGTAAGGGGACACAAATGTGGGTGAAGTGGATATCCAGACTCTCGTTTTTTATACAGCAAGCCAAGACGGTAGGGGGGCACAAATGTGGGTGAACTGGATATCCAGACTCCCGTTTTTTATACAGCAAGCCAAGACGGTAAGGGGGCACAAATGTGGGTGAACTGGATATCCAGACTCCCGTTTTTATACCGCAAGCCAGACGTCCCATTTTCTTTGTCTAACAGTGAAATCCTGACCCGACAGTTTCTTGTCTTTTGTAACCCAATTTATAATCAAAACTAGTTTTAATAGTTTTAATTATTGACATTCAGTTTTCGACATTAATTCACACCCCCGACAATAGCTCGGTCGGTATTCACTTACATATGTAGTGTAGTATTGTGTTCATAATTGCATGAAATATTTCTTATCCAGCAACCTCCGACAAATAGGCCTCTTTAGTGTTATATCGATAATTGCATTTGATTGGAAATCCTGTATTTTTTGACTTTGAAATCATCGTTTTCTTTATATTAAACACTTGTGCTAAACCACTTTAAGTTATATCTATTTGGTTACACAAGACTTTTTTGTAAATTCTTCGACAACTTTCTTCTTAAAAAGCCCAAAATTTATGATAAATGATCAAAGCAAGAAAGATCAAACTGTGGAAACCCTTTCTAATATAAAGCGACTTTAAACATGTGGCTGATATGTCTTTAGCAGGTGTAGCAAGCGAACGCTAGGTTCGCTACTTTGGAGCTATAAGCATTGAAAAAAGTTCAAATTACTAGCATAGCGTTGTGCCATACAACCAGAGTTGGGTGCCAGTGTTGAGCCAACGTACATTCATTATTCTCACATGGCTACTTCAGCATGATGTAAATATTTGAGCGACTGGAAAATTCCACCGTTTGAAATATGTCAGAACTCTCTATTACTATCCTATAACATTGTTTTCAGCCAGTACTACTACGGAGTTGGCAGACTGTACCATCTGAGGTGTATTTGGTAAGCAGTTAAGTGGAGGCCTAGGATTGTGGATCAATAGCGGTTTTGTAAAGTATAACTGGTGAAGTACACGGGTTCCTGTTAAGAATTAGCCACTAAGCCAAATAGTTCGTCATTATACAATCCATACATACACGTCTATCGGAGCGGCAGCGCCGGAAACTTTATCACTAAGGTGTGTATTTTGTGAAAGGATTTTTACTTTACAGCCTCTAAGGTATACAAACAGCCTAGGCGTCTTGCCTGCCTGATTCGGACCCATGATAAGAGTTAAATATGAAAATGAAATTCTAGTTCTGTTTGTGGTTCAACAAGAATAGGTATAGAAACAACCTAGACGATACGGTTCTGTTCGCCTGACCTGGATTCATTATAAGAGTTAAACATGAATATGTAATTATAGTCCTGTTTATGGTTCAACAAGATTAGGTATATAAATAGCCTATACAATAAGGTCTTGTTTGCCTGATCTGGACTCATGAGAAGAGTTAAATATGAAAATGAAATTCTAGTTCGGTTTGTGGTTCAACATGAATAGATATACAAAAAGTTGTAGATGATACTGTCTTGTTTACCTGAGCTGGATTCGTGATAAGAGTTAAAAAGTAAAACGTAACTCTAGTTCTGTTTATGGTTCAACAAGAATACGTATAGAAACAACCTATACGATAAGGTCTTGTTTGCCTGATGTGGACTCACGATAAGAGTTAAACATGAAAATACAATTCTAGTTCTGTTTGTGGTTCAACATGAATAGGTATACAAACCGCCGTAGACGATTAGGTCTTGTTTACCTGATGTGGACTTACGATAAGAGTTAAACATGAAAATGAAATTCCAGTTCTGTTTGTTGTTCAACTAGAATAGGTTTACAAACAACCTAGACGATGCGGTCTTGTTTGCCTGACCTGGATTCGTGATAAGAGTTAAACATGGAAATGTAATTGTAGTTCTGTTTATGGTTCAACAAGAATGGATATATAAATAGCCTATACAATAAGGTCTTGTTTGCCTGATCTGGACTCATGATAATAGTTAAACATAAAAATGATGTTGAGTTCTGTTTATGGTTCAACATGAATAGATATACAAACAGCCGTAGATGATACGGTCTTGTTTCCCTCAGCTGGATTCGTGATAACAGTTAAACAAGAAAATGTAATTCTAGTTCTGTTTATGGTTAAACAAGAATAGGTATAGAAACAACCTATACGATAAGGTCTTGTTTGCCTGATGTGGACTCACGATAAGAGTTAAACATGAAAATGCAATTCTAGTTCTGTTTGTCGCTCAACATGAATAGGTATACAAACAGCCGTAGACGATACGGTCTTGTTTGCCTGAGCTGGATTCGTGATAAGAGTTAAACATGAAAATGTAATTCTAGATCTGTTTGTGGTTCAACAAGAATAGGTATATAAATAACTGTAGACGATACGGTCTTGTTTGCCTGAGCTGGATTCGTGATAAGAGTTAAACATGAAAATGTAATTCTAGATCTGTTTGTGGTTCAACAAGAATAGGTATATAAATAACCGTAGACGATACGGTCTTGTTTGCCTGAGCTGGATTCGTGATAAGAGTTAAGCATGGAAATGCAATTCTAGTTCTGTTTGTTGTTCAACAAGTATATGTATGCAAATAACCTAGACGATACAGTTTCGTTTGCCTGACCTGGATTTATGATGAGAGTTAAGCATGGATAAGAAATTCTATTCTGTTTATGGTTCAACAATAGTAGGTATATAAATAGCCGTAGACGATACGGTCTTGTTTGCCTAAGCTGGATTCGTGATAAGAGGTAAACATGAAAATGAAATTTTAGTTCTGTTTATGGTTCATAAGGAACACGTATATAAACAGCCTAGACGATAATATCTTGTTTGCCTGATGTGGACTCACGATAAGAGTTAATCATCAAAAAAGAAATTCTAGTTCTGTTTGTGATTCAAAACAAGAATAGCTATATAAACAGCCTAGACGATAAGGTTTTGTTTATTTATCTGGACTCATGACAAGAGTTAAACATGAAAATGAAATTCCATTTTTGTTTATGGTTAAACAACAAGAATAGGTAATTAATTTATTTAAAATTTCAGATTAGTTGCAGTCATCGTATTAAAAGCCATTGATGAATTTTACTATTACCGACAGCTGAGTTCACAACTGGCAAAGCAGAGCGCCAAGCTACGTTACGTAGTTATCCACACCACTCTCTAATGCCACAGTTTTTGTTTATACAAATACATCATTTTAGCTTAAGAAGGACATTTGAAAATGACCCCGATATCACCAACGTGAGTTAT
>JASANE010010464.1:0-33204 GCA_030248225.1 Trileptium ribeirensis
TATGTCGTTGCTTTTGGTTCAGGTACGTATTGCTGGAGGAAAACGCCCACTTCTCCAACGAAAGTGTGCTTCGGCTTCTAGAAAATGTGAATTTGTAGAAGCATGTCGGAATCATGGGAATAGAACAAGTGGATTCCGGTTCTTACCAGACAATAGTCCGTAAAGCTTGAATTTTGTATTAAAGAATTATAAATTAAATGACAAAGTATTTATTGCGTAGGATCAATCGTTTTGGGACCGCCGACGCGAGAGTGTCAAGTTTTTAATGCAGCGTTCACAAATTTGCGTGAGCGGTCGCGGCACATCGTGGCAAAATTTTCGAAAAAAACTGTGTGACCGTGAAATTTATGAAAACCACTACAGCAGTTGTATCAATTTTTAGAAAAACTGTTGCAGAAACCGTGTAAATTTTAGAAAAACTGCTACAGAAACGATATCATTTATAGAAAAATGTTACAGAAGCGGTGTCTAATTTGTTGAATACTGCTGCACAGACTGTATTGCTTACCATATTATCATTAACGCTGTATCCGCTTAGATAGGACAGTTCGCAGCTATATTTAAAATTTTTTCGGTGCGACAGTTGAAACGACTCGTGCCATTTTTGCCTTTTGATCATTTGTTAGTGCCATGAAATATGTTAGCTGATGACGTGTGAACGTATAATAAGATGAAGCATTGATTGTGAAAAATAAATAAAATGTTGCTGTAGCGTTAGTTCATGTTAAGTGCAATCTAAATGACGAATTGATTGGTTAATGCCAAAGTAGGTTTAGAAAAATTAGGAGACAGAATAATAGGAGGGTAGGTTAATAGTTGGCGGGATTCACACTGAAAATTTGAATCGAAGTGATGGTACTTGAAGAAACATTAATTGCCAGAACACACGTAACTATAACTTCGAAGTCTCATATCAGAAGTTGCTTAGCACTGTCTTCTTCAGTGGCTAAAATTTTCCAGAGTGAATAAATAAGTGGTGCCAGAACCGCGCAGTTACCGCTAGCAGCATACAAACCTTATGTAATGCCTAAACTAAACATTGTTACATATGGGACACGCAGCAAAATGTCTTATAAATATAGGAAACAACGGTGCCAGTGGAATATCTGGTTTATAGACAATGTCGCATATACTGTACTAAAACACTGCTTTGAACTTTACTATCGCGGTAAACATAGCCAAATCATTGACAGTAACTTACTCTAATAAGTGGAGTGAAAAAGAGTTTATTGCTCTGTAACAGTTTCAATGATAAAGAATTTTTATAGCCTATCGTCATTTTCTTTGCGCAGATACATACACGTTTAATATGTAATGCTTAAGTAGCATGTATTTACATAGCTAGGACACAGCTACAAACCACATGACCTTGTAATGGACATAGGTGTCGGGGGTTTAGCAGGCTACCAAAAGTCTCAGGTCATAAATTTTACGAATTTTATTTTCAAGTAACTAAAATCCTTATTATATGTTTCGTTAAAGCTTTTAGTTTTCAGTTTTATCAAAAATCCTAAATCCTACCAGTTAATTTGCATGTTCTAAAGTTTTTATTTTTCTTATTAGCTTACCGATGCTTAAGTTTTAGTTCTAATAGTTGTTTTAATTTGGTTTTCGTCTTCGCGGAAGTGGTGAAACATCTAGTTAAGGATATTGCATATGTTTTAGTTTTGTTTAATATTAATGATCGGTTACCTAGCTAGCAGGGAATAACCGGAACCGAAATTTACCGAAAACCGAACCAGCAACCGGAACCGTCCATTTAAAACTGGATCCGGAACAGGAACCGGAACCTGGTCTTCGAAATTTATATATAGTAAAACAGATGATGGAAGAAATGAAGGTATAGTGGATTTAAAATGCATTAAAAATTACTTTTACATTAAACTTAATGTATTGCGATGGTATTATTGCCTTTCTGAAACTTTAAAGAGACTGAGGAAGCTAATAATGTTTATTTATCGATCAAATATGTCGGTTTTTGGGACATTCAGAGCAAAAAATGACTTCCATTATACACCATTGCGTATACGGCGTCAAATCGAATGTGCTTACAAAGCTTGGAGCGTAGAATACACACTTTCCCTCTGTCTCCAGTCGCCTCCCTTTACTACACATACGTTTGTTGCATGTTATTCTGTAGGAAACTTAAAATTATTGGTTTATATGATTCTAAGAGAAAATAATAGATAGAAGGTAATTTTCTGATCAATGGTAGAGAACATGTAGGCTAGCGTTGGACAAACAGTGTCCGTCAGTTAGACTCATAATGATCATAACTTTCTAATCAGAACGCTGTAAATGAGACACACTGTGATGCTGTTCGCACAGTTTCAATAAATACAGTTCATTGCCAAGAAAGCAGTTTCTAGCTGCGTTGCAGATAACGTTAGTTTAGTTCAATTTAGACTGATTTACCAAGTTTACAAGCGCACTGGCGGGTGCTTGATGCAATTTATGCTAGCCATGCATACCCTAAGTACTTCTGCGTAAGCCATACTTTTTTACCGAGTTGGACCGGTTTAATTCAAACGTATCCCACAGACTTCTGGATGTGTAAAATAGCTGCTACAAGCATCGACCTGGTTTTGATGTAACAAAATCCTGCAACTTACTAAGAAAAATTCCTGCTCAAATTATGTGCCCTACTTTTACGTTTCACACGGCAAATTGGTTAGTTAATCTTTTTCTTTTGCTTGGTTGTATTGGAGCTTGATTATTGTATAATATATTACATATGTTTGGATTTAGGATGAAGCAAAAAACGTGGAAAATTTCAAACAAAATTTTTAAACCGGAATTCCGGTTCCGGTATGGTTTTTGCTCTTTGCCGGAACCGGAACCGGAACAAGATTTTCACGGAACCGGAACCGAAACCGGAATTCCGGTTACTCCCTGCTAGCTAGTAAATAGGTATCAGTTTACATTTGTCACAGCGGCGGCGTTATTGTTCTGGTTTTATATTGGTACCTGGATTGGGAAATCGCGTATTTCAGCTAACTGAGTTCCTCATAGTGACTGGTGAATTCCTAATGCTGTTTTAAACCGGTTTTACGCAAAGAATTGCGTGTTGAGTTTACAACAGAAGTGTGCTTATAATTTTTGGTTTTGGCGGAAAGTTGGCGTTAATTTTTCCGAAACTACACAATTAGGGATTTACTTAAATTTAGAAAATAAATTAGTAATATTAATTCCCTGATCAAAATCTAAACTAAGTGGTAAAATCTTTAATAGGAGCGATAGAATAAGTATAACCTAGGTTAGTAATACGCTAAAAATTTCGGCCCTCGAGTCGAGGGAGCAAGTCCAGGTCCAGAGTGTAGGTGGGTCTCGATAAATTAGTAGTGCTACTTATGATTTCTGTCGGCTAGCCGGGGTTGACGGAGCAAGTAGTACTATTCTTGATAAACCAGGCGAGTAAGTGGCGAAGAATCGACTACCCCTAAGAGTAACCGTTAGAAACCACTTACTACTCTTGGCACCCTGCCCCAGCCGGAGGCCACGGATATTCCCATACCAGCGGCCAGCCGAGGCTCGTGTGAAGTAAGAAACTTCAACTGCACAGTAGCCGACCGCTACTTTATAGTTTTAGTATCGTAGTTCGGCAGCCATCCGGGGTCGGCTTGCTTAAGATAACGGGCATTATTTGCGTAAATCTAAGGTTTCGGTTGAGGTAATCAAATACTCTCACGGTGGGTCAGCCAGCTTAGGGCGTGTTGTGTCAACCCACAAGGGCTGTAATAAGAGTAATAGATAACCTAATTTAAAATCACTATCGCTCAACCATACTTTTTAAACACTAGCTGTTATAACGTTGGGATAAGAACTTAGGCTATGATTACTTAGTCGTAACATTATCTAAACCCAAAAATAATAGACATCGGGATAAACGAGCAAAAGTTGAAACGAGTGGCCAAATAGTGTGTGTAGGACCCGAAAGTCAGACTGTGCAGGATGGTCAGATTGTGCCTGAGTGAAAGTCAGACCGTACTAACGTTGAACGTCAGACTGTGCAAAAGTTGAAGGTCAGATTGTGCCTGAGTGAAAGTCAGACCGTACTGACATTGAACGTCAGACTGTGCAAAAGTTAATTTGAAGGTCAGATTGTGTAAAAGTGTGAGTCAGACTGTGCAAGAGCGACCGGTGCAGGCGTAACATGTTAAGAAATGCGGTACTAAGAATAGTGCCGCGGGGTTTCGATACGAATAGTAAAGCATAGCGCCGCTAGCTATCTAAGAGTGTGACATCAGTTTCTTAATATTTTATATCACTTTGTAACAAACATTCCAATATGTGTCTGTTGCTCAACTATCTGGAATAGGAGCGATTAGAGCCGAGCAAGGATCACGCTGCCTTCAAAATATAGGGCAAGATACTGATCACGAAAAACATGACGTGCGCCGTATAAATCGTCCCACCGGCATTCTACTGGCGACACCTCAGAACACACAATCTTCTGGTGACGAGCCCCGTCCTCTTTTATAACCTATAGTCATCATAAAGAAAAATCCCCATTTCCAACCTCTACCCCTGGGAAAACAACATAAAATAACAGTTGTTATAAGTTGTCGGGGGGTTAATAGGTCATCCGAAGAGTCCCGGACCCAAAACTGCCCAAAACTCGTTTTTTCAAACCAAAAATTTAAGTTTCCACGAAGTCACTTATTATTCAGTCCCAACCTAAAGAACTGGGTTTTCTTGTTTTACTTCTAAAAATTTAGTTTGTTTTAAGCCTAATTTGCATAAAATCGTTTCGTTTATACAGTAAGTTAACCTAATGTTTTGTTCACTTTGGTTTTCAGTTTTAGTCTGTGATTTTGTATTGTGGAATGCACTGCTTTTTAGTGTATATAATCGGCTTAGCTTCATGTTATATTGACGACCTTATAGCTAATAGTTTTTGGCAAAGACACTGCGCGATTGGGATATTAGGTCTTGGTTGTTGTTTAATGTGTTATAATGTGTTAGATCGTGCTCGATTGGGTTTTTTATTAAAGATGTGGCAGCTTTAAGGCTTTTCTTGCTGTTATATGAGTATGGTTTGGTATATGGTATGGCTTGGCGCAAAGAATTACGCTGCTGTTTTTGGATCTCCATTTAGTCTGTGTTGGACTTATTATATATTGGCACATTGACAACTTAAAGAGCGGAGTCACAGCTTGATCGGACTTCACATATAGGCACTTTAAATCTCAGAATTAGCTAATTTAGTAATATTATTTTTCCCAAATAAAAACGTAGGCAATCTATAATGACGGATGTAACAGGAGGGACGCTGTAATAACTGTAGTATTTAATAATAGCCTACAAATTTCGGCCCCAAGTGTTGAGTGAGAAAACCAGGGCGAGTAGAACAGGTGAGTCCGCAGACAGTAGCATCAATTGTTGGGTCAGTCAGCCCTTCGGGAGCGGCTCAACAAGAGGTGCTATTCTTGAGAAGACCGGTTGAGTAAGGGGGATTCGATTACGTACTTGAGCCACCTATAGATCCCAACTACTATTCTCGGCCAGCCATTCGGGGGCCTGAAATCTCTTGTGTACGCGGCAGCCATTCGGGATCCGTACAGAATAAGAGACTTCAACTATTTAGTAGTCGACCGCTACTAGATAGTTCATCGTAAGTAGCCAGTCAGCCATTCGGGCGACTACAGAACATAATATAGCGGCAATAAATAGCGTAAATCTAAGGCTCAGAATAAGGTAATCAATTAACCCTGCAGTCGGCCAGCCATTCGGAGGTCGGTTGTATTAAATCACAAGAGATTTAATCAAGTAACAGCTAACTTAAAAGTAACCGGTTGTCACTCAAACCATACCGCTTAAATATAGACTTTGTTAACCCAAAACTAAGAACCTAGGCCAGGTACTCAGTTGCTCATAAAAGTCGAAGGAAGTAGTGGCCAAAACAGAAATAAAATCTAAATCAGGCAAAAGTAGCCGGTGTTTTCAAAGGTGAAATCGATAAAAATTAGTACTAAAGAAAAGTACTGCGTGTCACAGCTGACGCGATTTCAAGTATATACTCAATTATTATGCCTAATATTTTATCCGGTGTTGTAATAAAAATTACTTCCTACACGTTTGGTGCACAAATATCTAAACCGCGAGTGCTTCGGATTTAGTCAGCCGCAACGCGAAATATAGGGCATCGATATTGATTACTAAAAAGGACGCGTGCCACTCGAGACGTCTCACCGGCATACTATTGGCCACACCTCGAACCACACAATCTTCGGTGACGAATCCCGTCCCAATTTAACTTCCGATAACCGTCATAAGAAAATCCCATCCATCCCCTACCCCACTCCAAATTATAAAATATACAAGAAGTGTCGGAGGTTTAATAGGCTACGCAGGGGATTCCTGGTCCCAAACCTACCCAGCCACCCTAAAATAATCGAAAAACCCAACCCACTACCAAAAATTCGGGTTTTCACCAATTTACTTATTATACGGTTTCCATCCCGCCAAATCCTAAAATCCCGAATTTTACCGATTTTGTTTATTTTAACTGATTTGCATAATCTTCACTTTTATTCCTAACTAGCTAAAGTGTGGTTAAGAGTTTAGTTTAGTTTTAGTTCAGTTTCGGGCCGAGTTGCCGGAAGTTTTGAAGTAAAAGAATTCGTTGTATATGCGTTGTTTTTATTTTATCAATTTAATTGCGTTTTGGGTTACCTATCTACCCGAGCGTGCCTTGCTTTTTTGTGTGGCACGTTTGTGTTAGATTTGACTGGCGAAGCGGACACTGCAAGTCGTTTTTCAGTTGTAGGAGCGGGTTTCTGGTACTTTTTCTGGCTTGTTAAACACAGTGCTAGTATGATACAAAGGTTTGTGCAGAGACGGTTATATTTACGATTTCGGAATTTTTGTTCTGACAAGGCATTGTATGTATAAAGAATGAAGCTTATGAGCGTTAACGCTTCACCCCTAAGTATCTTAAACCTGAGTAATAAATAAGTTAGTAATATATTTCTGTGTAAAAACTAGAGAACTTAAGTGGCAAATAACTAATATTAGAAGTGATAACGTGCTAGTTAATCTATTAGTTTAGTAATCGTTAAGACATCGGCTCAGTGTCGACTGAGAAATTCCGAGGGCGAGCATTAACAGGTGGGGTAACTTCGTGAGTAAACCCGGGGCGAGTAAGCAGTATGGGTTCGGATAACCTCTCGAGTATTTCCTTCTCCCTTAAAACCACATTTAGCAGCCAACCGGGGGCCAAAGGATTAAGAGATTAACTAAATAGTAGTCGAGCAATACTGACTAGTTTTTATGATAGCGTGGTCTGTCAGCCAACCAAGGGCGGCTACACTAATATAACGGCAAGTACTAGGGTAATTCTAAGACTTAGGTTGAGGTAATTAAAAATTCTACAGGTGTCAGCCAACCGGGGGCATTTGCACAAACCTCAGAAGAGGCTTTAGTAAAGCAATAGTTAACCTAAAATTAACCGTTACCACTCAAATCTAACGCAATACGCCAGCCAACGGGGGGCTACCACCGATTTAAATAAGGACTTGTATTAGAGTAAATCTAAGGTTTAGGTTGAGGTTCAATCGTACAGTTGTCAGCCAACCGAGTGTACTGTATTAACCTCACAAGAAGAGTGTATATATACTAGAAAAACAAATAACCTAAACCTTATCAGAAATAATCGAAGTCAGTCAAAATTGAGCTGTAGCGGTCTAGTCAGAAAGAATTGGCTAAGTGGCAATTTAGTGGCCTAGATACGGAAAATAGAACTACTGGCACTAATTGTGGTTCGATATAAGCGTAGTGGTAAGAAAGAACGGTGCCTTATTTGTACTTTAATATTTTGGATAAACGTTTTGATTTGCGGGTTTTGTTATCAACTAGCTAAACCAATAGTGGGTAGAGCTGGGCACGCCACAACGTTCTAAGGAATCACATCGCTTCCTAGGGATGGCACACGCAAGGAAATACGAACCACTTTGTTTCCCACCAGCATTCTACTGGCCACACTCTTCGGTGAAGAATTCCGTCCCCCTTTAACTTCTGATAGCTGTCATAAAAATTCCCCATCCAACTCCTATCCCCATTGAAATCATAAAATATAACAATAAATGTTGGGGTCGTCCAGGCTATTCCAAGGGGTTTTGGGCCCAAACCCGTCCAGTAACCCTAAAATTGTTCCTAACCCCCGTCAGACCAAAGTAGTCGGGTTTCCTAGATTTTGGTTTATTACTCGTTCGCCCTCTTTTCACCCTCAAATTTCCTAAAATCTTTCTTAATTCTTTATTTTGACCTAATTTGCATAAATTTTCCCCATTTCTGTTATATATTAGCTATCCCATGTTTAATTTGTTCTAATTTTCAGCTCTAGCAGTTTTGATTTACGAACATACTGATCAAGGATTAATGAATATAATCTCAAGCTTGTTTTTACCTCGGAACGGTATCTACTTTACGATTATTACGCTGTATTACACTTGCTAGCTGGATGGCTAATTTTTGTATTATGTAGTACGATATATGGTGGGGTCTTATTACGTTTTCAAGCTTTAGCTTTCTGCTTCTGGTTTGATTCAGAATTAGTACCTGATCGTTCATACGTAAGGAATTCGTTATTTAACTGGCTTACGAATAGTTTTTGGCTCTGATTTTGCTTCCATGATTGGCGCGCTGGATACCACGTCGATTGAGAATTACCTAGCGTCTCAACGGAAATAAATGTCGATAGGTTCAATAATACTAAGTACTAGATAACCCTAATAATATTATTATGTACGTACCGCTCATCCCTCCATGGTACTATATTGAAACGTGGCAGATAAGATTCAGCATTGAAGACATATTCGACCATGTTGAAGGGAAGATAGGTCTGCCACCGCAGCGAGGCTTCATTGAGGCTAAAAAGAATAATAGTAATTTAAGCACGAGTACGCAAGGGAAAACCGTGATTTTTGGCGTTCATCGCTTTTAAGATCGTGAACTGGCTTGACAATAGATTAACCCAGTTGTACGCACCTAAAGCGGACTACCAGTATTAACTTTCGCTGTAGAAAAAATGCCATGGAAAAGATCACCATTTGACTTTAGCTCAATCGAAAGAATCAGTGTGCTGCATGTAGAGTGAAGCAGCAGGCAACGCGGATACTGGCAGTGGGGAGAAATGGAACGACAAACCACCGCATGCATTAAATAACAATTTATTTTTTATCGAAAACATCGATGGAAGTGACAACGCCACCGTGGGTAAACCATCATCAGCACCGGATCGAGAAACAACCACTGGTTTGTGAGTCACGATGTAAGCAAGGGAACCATGTCTGTTACTGCTGCAAACGATTATTGTAGCGCGAGCTTGTTGAGCGGAGCGAGGTCGCCGAGCGAAGCGTTTTTATTTTCTGTCTGGGAGCAAAAAAGTCGATGTCTGTTCGTCCGTTAGTCTTTCATGGATCTCAAGAACCACTGAACCAATTTCAAAAAACTTTTTTTTGTTTGAAAGCTTATCATGTAAGGATGTGCACCTGATATTTTAGAAGTTTGGCAACTTGCCAATTTTATCATTAATTAAGCTAATTAGCTAATTAACACCCTAATTAAGCTCATAACAGCTTATGCGTAGTTACGGCATATACCCTGGGGTTTTGTATGGCGAGTAGTATGTTACATTTTTATTATTTCGTTCCATGATCCTAAAGTTATATTACTAATGCGTCCTCCGCTCAAAATATTAACTGGTGGCAAACAACAATAACTAATCGAGAAAACTAGTAACAACAGTAGCCGAAAGCGCAAGCGGCAAGAGTCTGGCGATCGCAAGGAGCATATACTGGGCAAGAATAAAAATGTCACAATTAATACGCACATTTATAACGAAGTAACACCATATACGTAACGTTCAAACCAGTGTTGCTATCGAACTAATGAGCAATAAATATACTTATAAATTACTATACGTTTATATTTGCCGCCGCTATTTACCCCAGTAACTATTGGTTGAAGAGCTTATAATTTATCGGAAAACAAAATCGGCCCTGCTTCGGTTGGGGGAAATAAGATATTGGTCCCACCATTGTTTCAGCTATAGCCCCATTGTCTCTGGATCCCCTTTCATCTCTCACTTCCAAAAGTTCTTCAATCGTGCTTTTTTATTAGCTTTTTTTATTTATCTGGCTTTTATGTCGTTTAGGGGCTTTCCCTCCCCTTCCAGTTTTCCTTTTGTTTGGTAGCCCATTTATTTAATCGTTTTTTCTTTCTTTTGTTTATTTCTAAATAATTATAGTTTAAGCGAACTAATTCTCTTAGTACGGATCTGGAGAAGAAATATTATGTTGGTAATTATTCATGCTTAGTTTTAGTAATAGCCATGGATTAGTGGAAGTTAGTATCCAGATTTAGTGGATTCACAGCCCCCATAATCAGAAAAAAATCTCACTTACTTTTAAAATGTACTGTCCCGATTAGAGCCCTTTAAGTTGTTGTTAACTACTATTAACTTTTGTCCTATAATTCATCGTTTCATGAAGTTATTAGTGTGCCCATGTGATGTTTTAGTGTCGGGTTTCGGTTCGGGTCCGCGTGCTCAGCGATGCCTCGATTCCATCTAGTACCGTCATTCATAGTTGTCAGATTTAGTTATTCGGATGTAAATCCAATCAAGTAGCAACTTACAACCATAGATTAGGTGTCTACATTTCTTAATTTGTAGGAAATCTAAATAGTTATAATTATTAGGGTTCTGAGGGTTATTCATTTTATATTTATTACAATTGCTTCTTAAAGTTAATTGATGTAGTAGTTAAATATAAGTTTAGATTCTGGAAATTTAGTTTTAACCATAACCTTCAAGATAGTCAAGATAGGGGCCTTATGTTCATTCGTTTTCCCTTATGAATTCATTACTAGTTCAATTAGATTCCTTTTTCCCAGGCCTACGTTTTCTTCCGTTTAATGACAAATTTTATATTTTTATAAAATTAACGCTTTCTAAGGATGGCTTTGAGTTTGTTTTGATGTTGGTGTTCTCTCCGTAAATTTGTTTCTATGCCTTTAGTGCTTTTAATTTAAGCTTTTTTAGATCTTTTATTTATAATATGATTTGTAAATTTAACTTCAAGTTCTTATTGTGGCGTAGTTACGCTTCTATATATATACATAAAATTAATCCATATCGCTTATAATTGCTTGAAGATGTAGGGATATAGAGCACCTGTTGTATCCAATTAGTATTACTAGTTCTTTCCCCTTCTTTTTAATAATTTTTGCTCTAGAGTCATATTTTCTTCCTATCTTATTTTTTTCTATCAAGGATAAGTATGGAAACCTAACGTTGCGCTTATAAAACTTATAATTTTATAGCTATATTGTTTCGTGATGTTCAAATCTTAACAGTGAAGAAGTTATTATTAAAAGCTTATAGAGGGACTACTTGTCAATCCGTATAATTTCTTCATTATTTTTCAAATGCATACTTGAGTTTTTTTTAACTAGTATTTATCCAAAATAGTGTTTTAACTAGTACTTTTAATTTAGACTTTGTTTTTATTTTTTTTAATATTTACAATAACCTTTATATGCATTCAAGTATAACGATATTAAAATAAATAAATACGAGGGCGCGACTCTTCTTATAATTTTTTCTTTCGTCCAATTCAGGTCTCAACATGCTTAGAGCCGAATTGGTGGGGGGGGGGGGGGGGGGGGGGTGGTGGGGGGGGGGGGGGGGGGGGGGTGGGGGGAGGGGGGGGGCTGTGGTGGGTAGGGGGGGGGTGGGGGGGTGGGGGTTGGGGGGGGTGGGGTGGGGGGGGGGGGGGGGGGGGGGTGTATATGGTTTACCCCGGTGGTTCACTTTCTGTGTTTTAAATTGTTATTTAATCATCGGTGGTTGTTTATTTCTCATAGATCTTGCTGGTGTTTGCTCATCAGGAATTTATTTTTGATTAGAGTAATGGATCCCATTTTTTCTAGAGTGAAAGTTAGTGTGGGTAGTCGGCTTAGGTGCGAAATGGGAGACACGGTTCTTCGTACTTGTAGGCTCTATTTTTTAGCTTGCTCTGGTGGCGCTATTTTCCATGTCGAATATGTCTTCAATCTAATCTTATTCCACGTTTTAGTACATGAGGGTAGGTATTAATATTGTAGGGTATGGTAGTATTGTAATTTATATTTATTTTTGAGCGCTAGGAAATAGTGGATAGCGAAATAGAGCAAATATTAAGCAGTAAAACGAATTTTTAATATAGATCAGTATAGTTAATAAGAAGCAGAAAGCTAAGTAAAAGTAAAATATATATATAAAAAAATTAGCATCTAGCAAGTAATACAGCGTAATATGTAAAGTAGATACCGTTCTGAGGTAAAAACAAGCTTAATTATATTCATTAATCCTTGATCAGATGTTTTTTAAATCAAAACTGCTAGAGCTGAAAATTGAGAACAAATTAAAGATGGGATAGGTAATATATAACAGAAATGGGGAAAATTTATGCAGATTAGGTGAAAATAAAGAATTAAGAAGATTTTAGGAAATTTGAGGGTGAAAGAGGGCAAAAGGAATCAAAACCAAAATCTATAGAAACCCGACTACTTTGGGTCTAACGGGGGTTAGGAAACAATTTTAAGGTTACTTAACCGGTTTTGGCCCAAACCCCCTTGGAATAGCCTGGACGACCCCAATCATTTATTGTTTTATTCCTGTTATGATTTCAATGGGGATAAGAGTTAGATGGGGAATTTTTTTATGGACAGCTATCAGAAGTTAAAGGGGAACGGAATTCTTCACCGAAGAGTGTGGCCAGTAGAATGCTGGTGGGAGAACAGAAGTGGTTGGTATTTCCTTGCGTGTGCCATCCCTAGGAAGCAATGTGATTCCTTAGAACGTATCTAGCGTGCAGCTCTACCCACTATTGGTTTAGCTAGTTGATCAACAAAACCCACAAAATCAAAACGTTTATCCAAAATATTAAATATCAAATAAGGCACCGTTCTTTTTTACCACTACGCTTATATCAAACCACAATTAGTGCCCAGTCGTTCTTATTTTCCATATCTAGGCCACTAAATTGCCCACTTAGCCAATTCTTTCTAAACTAGACCGCTACAGCTCAATTTTAACTGACTTCGATTATTTCTGATAAGGTTTAGGTTATTTGTTTTTCTAGTATATATACACTCTTCTTGTGAGGTTAATACAGTACACTCGGTTGGCTGACAACTGTACGATTGAACCTCAACCTAAACCTTAGATTTAGTCTAATACAAGTCCTTATTTAAATCGGTGGTAGCCCCCCGTTGGCTGGCGTATTGCGTTAGATTTGAGTGGTAACGGTTAATTTTAGGTTAACTATTGCTTTACTAAAAGCCTCTTCTGAGGTTTGTGCAAATGCCCCCGGTTGGGCTGACACCTGTAGAATTTTTAATTACCTCAACCTAAGTCTTAGAATTACCCTAGTACTTGCCGTTATATTAGTGCAGCCGCCCTTGGTTGGCTGACAGGCCACGCTATCATAAAAACTAGTCAGATTGCTCGACTACTATTTAGTTAATCTCTTAATCCTTTGGCCCCCGGTTGGCTGCTAAATGTGGTTTTAAGGGAGAAGGAAATACCCGAGAGGTTATCCGAACCCATACTGCTTACTCGCCCCGGGTTTACCACGAAGTTACCCCACCTGTTAATGCTCGACCTCGGAATTTCTCAGTTGACATCTTAGCCGATGTCTAACGATTACTAAACTAATAGATTAACTAGTACGTTATCACTTCTAATATTAGTTATTTGCCACTTAATTCTCTAGTTTTTAAACAGAAATATATTACTAACTTATTTATTACTCAGGTTTAAGATACTTAAGGGTGAAAGCGTTAACGCTCATAAGCTTCATTCTTTATACATACAATGCCTATGAACAAAAATTCCAAAATCTTAATATAACCGTCTCTGCACAAACCTTATCATACTAGCACTGTGTTTAACAAGCCAGAAAAAGTACCAGAAACCCCTCCTACAATTGAAAAACGACTTGCAGTGTCCGCTTTCACAGCCAGATCACAACGTGCCCACAAAAAGCAAGGCACGCTCGGGTAGATAGGTAACCCAAAACGCAATTAAATTGATAAAATAAAAACAACGCATATACAACGAATTCTTTTACTTCAAAACTTCCGGCAACTTACCCGAACTTAACTAAAACTAAACTAAACTCTTAACCACACTTTAGCTAGTTAGGAATAAAAGTGAAGATTATGCAAATCAGTTAAAATAAACAAAATCGGTAAGAAAACTCGGGATTTTAGGATTTAGTGGATGGAGAACCGTATAATAAGTAAATTGGTGAAAACCCGAATTTTTGGTAGTGGGTTGGGTTTTTCGATTATTTTAGGGTGGCTGGGTAGGCTTAGGGAACCAGAATCCCCTGCGTAGCCTATTAAACCTCCGACACTCTTGTATATTTTATAATTTGGAGTGGGGTAATAGGGATGGATGGGAATTTCTTATGACTATCAACAAAGTTGGTATGGACGGGGTCGTCACCGAAGATTGTGTGGTTCGAGTGTGTGGCCAATAGCATGCTGCTGGGCGTAGCGCAAGTGGCACGCATCCTTTTTAGTAATCAATATCGATGCCTTACTCTTCGCGTTGCGGCTGACTACATCCGACATCATCTTTTGTTTATATTTGCGCACAAATGTGTAGGAAGTAATTTTTATTACAACACAGAATAAAATATTAGGCATAATAATTGAGTATATACTTAAATCGCGTCAGCTGTGACACGCAGTATTTTTCTTTTTAGTACTAATTTTTATCGATTTCACCTTTGAAAACACCGGCTACTTTTGCCTGATTTAGATTTTATTTCTGTTTTGGCCACTACTTCCTTCGACTTTTATGAGCAACTGAGTACCTGGCCTAGGTTCTTAGTTTTGGGTTAACAAAGTCTATATTTAAGCGGTATGGTTTGAGTGGCAACCGGTTACTTTTAAGTTAGCTGTTACTTGATTAAATCTTTTGATTTAATACAACCACCTCCGAATGGCTGGCCGACTGCAGGGTTAATTGATTACCTTATTCTGAGCCTTAGATTTACGCTATTTATTGCCGCTATATTATGTTCTGTAGTCGCCCGAATGGCTGACTGGCTACTTACGATGAACTATCTAGTAGCGTCGAGTACTAAATAGTTGAAGTCTCTTATTCTGTACGGATCCCGAATGGCTGCCGCGTACACAAGAGATTTAGGCCCCCGAATGGCTGGCTAAGAATAGTAGTTGGGATATATCGGTGGCTCAAGGAGGTAATCGAATCCAACCACTTACACAACCGGTCTTCTCAAGAATAGCACCTCTTGTTGAGCCGTCCCCGAATGGGTGACCGACCCAACAATTGATGCTACTGTCTGCGGACTCACCTGTTCTACTCGCCCTTTTTTTCTCACTCAACACTTGGGGCCGAAATTTGTAGGCTATTATTAAATACTACAGTTATTACAGCGTCACTCCTGTTACATCCGTCATTATAGATTGCCTACGTTTTTATTTGGGAAAAATAATATTACTAAATTAGCTAATTCTGAGATTTAAAGTGCCTATATGTGAAGTCCGATCAAGCTGTGACTCCGCTCTTTAAGTTGTCAATGTGCCAATATATAATAAGTCCAACACAGACTAAATGGAGATCCAAAAACAGCAGCGTAATTCTTTGCGCCAAGCCATACCATATACCAAACCATACTCATATAACAATACAAAGCCTTAAAGCTGCCACATCTTTAAGAAAAACCCAATTCGAGCACGATCTAACACATTATAACACATTAAGCAACAACCAAGACCTAATATTCCAATCGCGCATGTCTTTGCCAAAAACTATTAGCTAGGTCGTCAATATAACATGAAGCTAAGCCGATTAATATAACACTAAAAAGCAGTGCATTCCACAATACAAAATCACAGACTAAAACTGAAAACCAAAGTGAACAAAACATTAGGTTAACTACTCGTATAAACGAAGCGATTTTATGCAAATTAGGCTTAAGACAAACTAAATTTTTAAGTAAAACAAAGAAACCCAGTTCTTTAGGTTGGGACTGAATAATAAGTGACTTCGTGGAAACTTAAATTTTTGGTTTGAAATAACGAGTTTTGGGCAGTTTTGGGTCCGGGACTCTTCGGATGACCTATTAACCCCCCGACAACTTATAACAACTGTTATTTTATGTTGTTTTCCCAGGGGTAGAGGTTGGAATGGGATTTTTCTTTATGACGTCTATAGGTTATAAAAGAGGACGGGGCTCGTCACCAGAAGATTGTGTGTTCCGAGGTGTCGCCAGTAGAATGCCGGTGGGACGATTTATACGGCGCACGTCATGTTTTTCGTGATCAGTACTCGCCCTATATTTTGAATGCAGCGTGATCCTTGCTCGGCTCTAATCGCTCCGATTCCAGATAGTTGAGCAACAGACACATATTGGAATGTTTGTTACAAAGTGATATAAAATATTAAGACACTGATGTCACACTCGTAGATCGCTTGCGGCGCTATGCTTTACTATTCGTATCGAAACCCCGCGGCACTATTCTTTAGTACCGTATTTTGAACACGTTACGCCTGCACCGGTCGCTCTTGCACAGTCTGACTCACACTTTTACACAATCTGACCTTCAACTTTTGCACAGTCTGACGTTCAATGTTAGTACGGTCTGACTTTCACTCAGGCACAATCTGACCTTCAACTTTTGCACAGTCTGACGTTCAACGTTAGTACGGTCTGACTTTCACTCAGGCACAATCTGACCATCCACTCCTGCACAGTCTGACTTTCGGGTCCTACACACACTATTTGGCCACTCGTTTCAACTTTTGCTCGTTTATCCCGATGTCTATTATTTTTGGGTTTAGATAATGTTACGACTTAGTACTAGAGCCTAAGTTCTTATCCTTACGTTATAACAGCTAGTGTTTAAAAAGTATGGTTGAGCGATAGTGATTTTAAATTAGGTTATCTATTACTCTATTACAGCCCTTGTGGGTTGACACAACACGCCCCCAGCTGGCTGACCCACCGTGAGAGTATTTGATTACCTCAACCGAAACCTTAGATTTACGCAAATAATGCCCGTTATCTTAAGCAAGCCGACCCCGGATGGCTGCCGAACTACGATACTAAAACTATAAAGTAGCGGTCAGCTACTGTGCAGTTGAAGTTTCTTACTCCACACGAGTCCCGGCTGGCCGCTCGTATGGGAATATCCGTGGCCTCCGGCTGGCATGCCAAGAGTAGTAAGTGGTTTCTAACGGTCACTCGAGGGGGTAGTCGATTCTTCGCCACTTACTCGCCTGGTTTATTAAGAATAGTACTACTTGCTCCGTCAACCCCGGCTAGCCGACAGAAATCATAAGTAGCACTACTAATTTATCGAGACCCACCTACACTCTGGACCTGGACTTGCTCCCTCGACTCGAGGGCCGAAATTTTTAGCGTATTACTAACCTAGGTTATACTATTCTATCGCTCCTATTACGATTTTACCACTTAGTTTAGATTTTGATCAGGGAATTAATATTACTAATTTATTTTCTAAATTTAAGTAAATCCCTAATTGCGTAGTTTCGGTACTAACGCCAACTTTCCGCCAAAACCAAAAATTATAAGCACACTTCTGTTGTAAACTCAACACGCAATTCTTTGCGTAAAACCGGTTTAAAACAGCATTAGGAATTCATCAGTCACTATGAGGAACTCAGTTAGCTGAAATACGCGATTTCCCAATCCAGGTACCACATAAAACCAAGAACAATAACGCCGCCGCTGTGACAAATGTAAACTGATACCTATTTACTAGCTAGCAGGGAGTAACCGGAATTCCGGTTCCGGTTCCGGTTCCGGCGAAAATCGTGTTCCGGTTCCGGTTCCGGCAAAGAGCAAAAACCATACCGGAACCGGAATTCCGGTTTAAAAATTTTGTTTGAAATTTTCCACGTTTTTTGCTTCATCCTGTAATCCAAACATATGTAATATATTATACAATAATCAAGCTCCAATACAACCAAGCAAAAGAAAAGATTAACTAACCAATTTGCCGTGTGAAACGTAAGTAGGGCACATAATTTGAGCAGGAATTTTTCATAATAACTTGCAGGATTTTGTTACATCAAAGCCAGGTCGATGCTTGTAGCAGCTATTTTACACATCCAGAAGTCTGTGGGATACGTTTGAATTAAACCGGTCCAACTCGGTAACAGAGTATGGCTTACGCAGAAGTACTTAGGGTGTGCATGGCTAGCATAAATTGCATCAAACACCCGCCAGTGCGCTTGTAAACTTGGTAAATCAGTCTAAATTGAAGTAAACTAACGTTATCTGCAACGCAGCTAGAAACTGCTTTCTTGGCAATGAACTGTCTTTATTGAAACTGTGCGAACAGCATCACAGTGTGTCTCATTTACAGCGTTCTGATTAAAAAGTTATGATGAATTATGATCTAACTGACGGACACTGTTTGTCCAACGCTAGCCTAAACAGTGTCTCTGACCATTGATCAGACAATTACCTTCTATCTATTATTTTCTCTTTAGAATCATATAAACCAATAATTTTAAGTTTCCTACAGAAAAACATGCAACAAGCCGTATGTGTAGTAAAGGGAGGCGACTGGAGACAGAGCGAAAGTGTGTATTCTACGCTCCAAGCTTTTGTAAGCACATTCGATTTGACGCAGGTATACGCAATGGTGTATAGTGGAAGTCATTTTTTGCTCTGAATGTCCAAAAACCGACATATTTGATCGATAAATAAACGTTATTAGCTTCCTCAGTGGTCTTTAAAGTTTCAGAAAGGCAATAATACCATCGCAATACATTAAGTTTAATGTAAAAGTAATTTTTAATGCATTTTAAATCCACTATACCTTCATTTCTTCCATCATCTGTTTTACTATATATAAATTTCGAAGACCAGGTTCCGGTTCCGGTTCCGGATCCGGTTTAAATGGACGGTTCCGGTTGCTGGTTCCGGTTCCGGTAAATTTCGGTTCCGGTTATTCCCTGCTAGCTAGGTAACCGATCAGGAATATTAAACAATAAAAAATAAAACATGTGCAATATCGTCAACTCGATGTTTCACCACTTCCGCGAAGACGAAAACCAAAACTTAACTAATATTAAAACTAAAACTTAAGCATCGGTAAGCTAATAAGAAAAATAAAAACTTTATGCAAATTAACTGGTAGGATTTAGGATTTTTGATAAAACTGAAAACTAAAAGCTTTAACGAAACATATAATAAGGATTTTAGTTACTTGAAAATAAAATTCGTAAAATTTATGACCTGAGACTTTTGGTAGCCTGCTAAACCCCCGACACCAATGTCCATTACAAGGTCATGTGGTTTGTAGCTGTGTCCTAGCTATGTAAATACATGCTACTTAAGCATTATATATTAAACGTGTATGTATCTGCGCAAAGAAAATGACGATAGGCTATAAAAATTCTTTATCATTGAAACTGTTACAGAGCAATAAACTCTTTTTCACTCCACTTATTAGAGTAAGTTACTGTCAATGATTTGGCTATGTTTACCGCGATAGTAAAGTTCAAAGCAGTGTTTTAGTACAGTATATGCGACATTGTCTATAAACCAGATATTCCACTGGCACCGTTGTTTCCAATATATATTTATAAGACATTTTGCTGCGTGTCCCATATGTAACAATGTTTAGTTTAGGCATTACATAAGGTTTGTATGCTGCTAGCGGTAACTGCGGGTAAAATTTTGGCACCACTTATTTATTCACTCTGGAAAATTTTAGCCACTGAAGAAGACAGTGCTAAGCAACTTCTGATATGAAACTTTGAAGTTATAGTTACGTGTGTTCTGGCAGTTAATGTTTTTTCAAGTATCATCACTTCGATTCAAATTTTCAGTGTGAATCCCGCCAACTATTAACCTACCCTCCTATTATTCTGTCTCCTAATTTTTCTAAACCTACTTTGGCATTAACCAATCAATTCGTCATTTAGATTGCACTTAACATGAACTAACGCTACAGCAACATTTTATTTATTTTTCACAATCAATGCTTCATCTTATTATACGTTCACACGTCATCAGCTAACATATTTCATGGACTACAAACTACTCAAAAGGCAAAAATGGCACGAGTCGTTTCAACTGTCGCACCGAAAAAATTTGAAATATAGCTGCGAACTGTCCTATCTAAGCGGATACAGCGTTAATGATAATATGGTAAGCAATACAGTCTGTGCAGCAGTATTTAACAAATTAGACACCGCTTCTGTAACAATTTTTCTATAAATGATATCGTTTCTGTAGCAGTATTTCTAAAATTTACACGGTTTCTGCAACAGTTTTTCTAAAAATTGATACAACTGCTGTAGTGGTTTTCATAAATTTCACGGTCACACAGTTTTTTTCGAAAATTTTGCCACGATGTGCCGCGACCGCTCACGCAAATTTGTGAACGCTGCATTAAAACTCTACACTCTCGCGTCGGCGGTCCCAAAACGATTGATCCTACGCAATAAATACTTTGTCATTTAATTTATAATTCTTTAATACAAAATTCAAGCTTTACGGACTATTGTCTGGTAAGAACCGGAATCCACTTGTTCTATTCCCATGATTCCGACATGCTTCTACAAATTCACATTTTCTAGAAGCCGAAGCACACTTTCGTTGGAGAGTGGGGCGCTTCCCCTTGTTTCCGCTACGATCTGCTTAAAAGATCACTCCTTCCCCATGGCCGGCGGCTGGGTAAAGGCGCCATGAAACCTTCACTTCGTTTCTCTCAGATACGTTTCGCGATAACTTGGCTCTCCCTCTTCCCGCCAGGAATAGACTTTCACCTATGGTAGTTCATGCCGAAACGACTTCTATGCTTTCTTGGTTCTCCTTAGATTTTGAAATGCCCACTATAGGGAAAGTCAGGGCTTCCCTCCATGCTGCATGGACAGAAAGACCAGCCGAGTGCTACCGCGGGGTAAGCATTAGTGTTCCCATCCCTGACTATTCGAGGTCACACACCTTGGGCTGTTATTGCTTAGCGGCTACCAGCTATTACGGCTAGAGTGCTATCCCAAATTGTACTTGAAACTTTGAGCACAGTTTTTTCCTATTCCCAAAAATCTCCATAAAAGCCACGCGTGGTAGCTATACCGGATTACTAGGACATTAGGTATACGCCCGAAACAGGTATGTCTACAGATTATCAGTTTAATGCAATACCCAACCCTGCCGCCGAGTCCAACAATCACGGATCCATCGAGAGAGCTGGTGGGAAACTGTTGGTATTGGGATACAAAGCAAAGCCCAGTGTACATCTCGCAGGTCCCTCGTTTTTTGCGAATTTTGAGTGTCAAAGAGCAATAAAAATGGAGCCATCTTCCCCCATGCTACATAGAATGGTAAGTGTCAACCGAAAACTCGGAAAACGAAAGCGCGGCAAAACCTTGAACGAAACGGAAAGCCCGAAGCGAAAACCTCAAAAACTACAAATTTTAAATATATATATGGTACAGCACACCGACAAGCGCCTAGTCGGTAGACAAGGCCGACTTGTCTCGATCATGCATCGGAGATCTAGTTTAGGTACCCTCATTTTACCCCATTTTTGATTATTTCCTTTGGTCTTCCCCAAAAGACAGCGAAAGCAAAACTGTTAAAGTTTAAAAATTATGTACACATAATAGGTACAAGCTTGAGACATCTAAAATATAAAACGTAGTATGTGCCACGTATAAATTGAAACCGCTCCAAAACATATATACATATATAATGTGCTACAAAAAGAAAAATATACGCTAGCAAACTACTGGCGATACGATGCAATTTGCTACACTCAAAGCAACACGAATGAAGCCGACACGAGGTGCAGTGGCCGAAACATGTCAACAAGGCACGCAAACGAACAGAATCTCGTGCTGCTCGGGTAAGAATTTCCCAAGTAGTTTCATTACCAGGACCAGCGCGAGGAACAATACATAGTACAATTTAAATTAATTTTATATTGTAGGAGTTCAGAGAGACGTAGGCAGCCGGGTTAGGTCTTCGCTCTTTCTGGTCAATAAAAATGTTAAAATCCGTTGAGTAACCAGCCCTTTTGGAGCCAAAATTTGAAGTTTTTGTAAGACAGCAGGGTTACTCGGGTCTCTTGAACAACGGCGGTATGGGATAGTCTCGGGAATGATTTCAACATAATAGCTAGGGACCTGGCAGTGGTGTCGAGGCCAACAAAACAAGGAGTTTTAAGGTTTTTTGGTATTGCCCTGGGCGACTAAGAATATGGGTTCATACGCAGAAAAGGGGCATTCAAACAAGATATTGGTATTTGGTAGATCCGACGGCACTTGTTGGAAGCATTAGGGTTCATACTAGGTGGTTGATATCAAATGCTGCTTCTGGGTTGGGTTTAAACTTGAAAAATTTAAGATAAGGTCCTCCCTATATTTTGGTTGGTAAAACTACCGCGCCCTGTTAGGGGTGCCCCGACAATTATTTCAAGATGGGTACGACCTTATTTTCGTTAATACGTATTTTAAAACATTCACGGTTACACTTTAGCCCCACACATTTCTGTGTACATACACGACTGAACTAGGTTGGTACCACACTAAGGTCAAATATAATTGTCCGATATCGGTGATTTTAAGTTTGCTTTAACACATTCTCAGTGAAACCATAAGAAACTTCTCACCTGGCCTACCAATGGAGCACTAAACATCCCACAGTTACCTTTTGAGACATAACAAACCTTACTACCAGTTCCGCTTGCGTCCCAAAATGTAAATTATAATTCAAGTGCTGTCTGCTCAAAATATTTCCGAACAGTACTTATTTATTCCAGTTACAGGCACTAATAGATTATATATTACTGTCGAGTTTATCAAAAGGTAAGTACAAAAAACATTAATAAAGCAAAAATAGACATGATCTTTATAAAAGATGTGTGGAGTTGCATAGGTAAAAACACACGTCGAATTCAGTTAGGTAGTGACAATGCTTTACATAAGATAACAATAGAATGCGCAAAAATCAGTCATTAAAACTGTAATGTTTGCAAAAACAACACCCGATAGCTTTAGGCCGTTGACCTGAAGCAGCGGTAGCAAAAGTTAAAAACACGTTGTGTTTAATCGGGTTTGTCGTGTAACATTCGACTGCACGTGCTATATTTACTAAATTGTTTAAGGAACCTACCAACAACTATTGGATAGTTCCCATGATACACCGCTTGCAATCACAATCATACGGTCAGGATCCAATTATAGACACCGAGCCAAGTTTGTCTGAAATATTGTTTGAAGCACTCTTGTTATAGTATTCTTGGATTTTATTGAAAAGAATACCAATTTTTCAAATTTACTGATATTATAACGTCCAAAGCGTCTGCGTTGAATAAAGTAAAATAACCACGGCCAAAGTAGCCCTGAGGGGCGTAAATAAAATGCAGCCCATGCCGTTCTCGATATAACAAGCCTAAGCCTTAGTCTTAGCTAAGGTCCTTATATATATGACCCATACACTATGCCTAAGTCGGTGGGCTGCCGCCGCCTGAACCCCCTGCTCTAAACTGTTCTTTTTTCTAAAGTTATAACGTACGGCCCCTCAGGGTTATTTGGGGGATAACCACAACGAAATTTTATATTTTTGGAATCCTACATGTACTTGCCACACAATGTATATAATTTTGTTTTTGAATTTTTCATCTATTCAGTATTTTGGGACAAATAGCCAAGGATGAGTGTGCCATTTTGAAAGGCGATATTATATTTTATTTGTCTTTGAACTTGCAGAATATGTTAATATATACTTCATTTTGGTATCGATGTTGTTTGCAAGTCGGCGTATTAAGTATGTGCTGTGTCGAATCTCCCAACAGTGTCCTCTTAAATCCGTTTTTCCGATAAAACTGGGATATTTCAAAAAATATTCGTGACAAGTTCTATGTATTACATCTTTTTTAAACAAATTAAATTTTCGAGTAGACTGAAGCCTGCATTTCTTGCAATGTGTATACTCAGCATAACAGAACAGCGCCTTCTACTTTGTTCTTCATCTGCCCTAGTTCCGCGACGACGATTGCACTAAAAACTCCCAAGAAGAATCCTACCAGAAGGTTGGTTGAAGGGTGTTGGGCTGCTTTGATGGGCACTGTCATGACGTTTAGCCGAAAAACAAAATTTAAAGTCCTGGAGAGCATAGAAAAAAGAATTTAAAGTGTTGTTTAACCTTTTTTCTCAAGTTGATAACTTCGGCTCTATGCTCGGCTCTACAGCGCAGCCGAGCCGGCATTGCCATGATATCAGAAGAGCTGAGGACCGAAATCTGTCTGAAAAAGTCGAGCTAGTGTGTCTGTTAAAGCTGGGTCAGTTCTTAAAAGCTCTAAAAGCAACTACATTGCTCATTATTGTCGGTTTGTATGTTAAGATTTTTACTCATATTATTAAATCACAAACTTTTATTATTAGGGGCTTAAAAGCCGAGCCCGAGTTTCCATTGGGACAGCCGAGTAGAGCCTGACATGGCTCATGAAAAGCATGGCCGAGCCACAACCTAGATACAGCATATCTGCAGGCTGAATCCGAGGTGAGTCGGACTTTAAGGAAGAGCCAAGCCGAGTTAGGACTGATCTGGCTCCTTACTCACCTCTACTTTTTGTATCCGTTTCATATGTTAAATCTACGCTGCTTTCAATTAGCGCACAAAAGACTTTAAAAGGTGACAAAACGAAATTAGCAAACTGAACATTTTAACTGAATATTCATGGGTTGCGGGGTAATTCTTATAAATCAGCATATATACTGAAAGTACACAAGTACCATATCTGTAACGCAGTCAGGAACTACGTTCCTGGCAATATGATATAGGTTATGTTAATATTATTGTTAAATCTACAGAATAATATCACTGCATGTCTCAACAACTGCTAAAAAATAGACATTGATCAACACTTGCAAAAAGACAAACCAATATTTTCATAATTCCTGCCTGCAGATGACATCCGTATGTCAAGGTGAAAAGTTGTGTGTGATTGGCTAGTCTACGATTGCGCTCTGTACGTCCACTGTGACGTGTGCTTACGCAGTGGTGCAAAATGGAAGGCATAATTTTCATTGAATTGGCTGAACCAGACATGCCATGTCTATTGCTATATCGAACAATTGTACACTAAATATTTCTGTGTTCAAAGTCACAAGAAAGCAATAATATTGCTAGCGACATTTAGAACAAAGCACGGCAAATTTTAAAAATATCTCGCATCTATTTATTATCTTTTATCTATTTAACCGTTATATAAATTAAAATCTGTTTCGGTTCCATTAAAAATGTTAACCAGAAACCGCTCCTTGACCTTGATTAACATATTAGTCTTTTCTGGACATACCTAGGGCTTGAAACAACAGTTGTTATTTATAAGCCTTTATAAGTTACTTATTAGTTATTAGTATTAGTTGTTTATAAGTTACTTATAAGCCACGATTGTCCGCTGTTTTAAACAGTTTGGGAGCATAATTTAAATAAAAATGACAGGTTAAACGTAAATAAAGTATTTAAACATTTAATCGTTGGCCCCACACCGAAATGTTAAATCGATTATATGCCAGCCTGTAAGTGATGAAGAATCCGTTATTTTTCAAAAACCATGTGTTTGTCCTTCACATATCCTAAACTCCCATATAAGAAGCATGCCAAATGTGCGACAAACAACCACTCCTTTACGAAATTCTCGTAGGTTTGTAAATAATATTTTTTCATTTTTATACATAGTAATAGTTTATTAGCCCCTTTGACTATGCCACATGAACTTTACAATTAAATCTTCCTAATTTATGATTATTTTCAAACGTTTTAGTCAGCTGTTAAGGCAACAGTTTGGATTTCGGGCAAATCTTTAGCCTTTGTTATTCATTAATTATTTCGTGCCGTGTGGCCAGTTTTTAAACACGTTATATTTTTTCAAATTAAAAAATTTGAACCCTTTAACAAAGCATTAAAGCCTGGATATACTTTTCGCATAAGTGCCAGTGTCTGAAAATGTGTAACTTATCGTATAGAAACATTTATTCCCACACTTTCAGAGTTTCCACAAAAATGAACATAGAGACCCAAAGTCCCCAACTGGAAAAACTGTACAACGATCAACTTGTATTTTGTATACAGATATTTAGCAACAGAAAAGTTATGTTATTTATTTAAAAAATTTATTTCAGAACAATATGGTATATAACAAGCCGAACTGTTAATTAACTTGAAACTTATGTCTTATCTCCAGTTTCTTTTTCGTGTTTATCGAGAAGAGCGGAACGTATTCCGACTTTCTCCAATTCTTCCACCAGATCGCCGTTTCTATGCATTTGTATTAAAATATCACAGCCACCAATAAATTCGCCGTTAAGATAGATCTGTAATTAAGTTATTATGCAGAAAATTATATTAGTTCCTCAAAGATTAATTGATACCAAATAACTAACAATTATAAGAAAAATATTACTCTACGCAATTGGATTATCTCGCAAACGCAGACATAGTGAAACACCGGAAAAAGAATAAAATATTTACTGTTTGGTTTGTCGAGGTTCCCACCAAATTATAATTCAAAAAGCTAAGATCATCATGCCCCATGCGCTGTAACTTACTATGCAAGGGTACGGGATATGTAACTAGTATCATAAACACACTGTAGATGTAGTTTTGTACGCCAGGTCAGTACGTCATAAGATACGAAATATTAGTTATCAAGATTTTGACATTTCAATAAAAACCAGTGACTCACGCGACGATACTAAATAAAGCTAGAGCGACTTGTGATGCACTGAGTGATTATTAAGAAAATTCCAAAGAGCGTTTCCTGATTCCACTTCAAAGTCCAGAAAGAGAGAGTAATACGCCATAAATACAACACTAAGAGAGAAGTTATGTTAATTTTCAGCACATATCACGAGTATCTCGCAACTGAGGTAACAAGGACAACGTGATTTCATCTATTAGTTGTCATTTCTGTATAATCACCTGTAACGGCTTTGTGTTTGACGTACATATTTCTCGCCACAATTGACTGTCGCCTTACGAGCGAGCGACAAAAATAAAATTTTTCAAAATATAATTTTATATTCCCCGGAACGAGTGGGAAGCGAAAAACCAGCGACCACCGATAATTACGGCGAGCACTGTACATATGCCAGCCTAAACCCTTTGGTGCACCTGAAGTCTTTTACACTTACAATGCTGGTCTGATAGGTGTCGGCAAGGTATACCACCTATTTTACAAGTCATAAAACCTATAATAGCTTAAGTGAAGGCGCAGAAAACAAAGGATTACCAAACGGGTGACAACAGATGTAAATTATGGCAAACCGGTTTCACCGATGGTGGGCGTCGTAACCCATAATTGTACAGAACAACCATTTTGGAAATATGATAACCAAAGTTGTTGTACTCAACGTACCGAAAACATATGCAGTCAGTTCTAAATGCCCTGAAATCTATATTCTTATCAAGCAATTGAAGACAGACTACATCAGGAAAATACCGAGTTTATCAAGCCTAATCCAATTAAAACCACTGAAAAGTAAAGAAATTTTCGTGCCGTACCCCAGACAATCAAAACCATAGTATTCACGTAATAAAGTATTCTTGATGCCCTGCACACAATACGACCAAAATAAGACAAACTATGTACATGCGCTGGAAATTCAGTTCGTGGATCCTAAACCTATTCAAACTCAAGAAAATCCATTATATATTCATGATGGTGTATACAACTACTAGTGATGGACGGGAATATGGTTTGCCATATCCGGGTAGTACTGCGGTAACATAGTATAATCCGGATATAACAACCACACCACAAAACCCCAAACTTATATAAACTTCAAAAACTGTAAACAAGACATTTCCAGTCTTAATTACACGTGTATTTTATTATCTATTAAGTATTTAAGGCATAAATACTTTGTTCTTTTGATCAGATAAGGCACCTCTTGCACCACTATTGCTGAGTAACTTAGAGTAAATCCGTGACCAAGCCTATTTAATGAAAAAATTTTTTTATATATAGTATACGTTATTTCATGTTGTAGTTAACATTAATCTATGCAGAATAAAGTACGAATTTAGAATATTTTTAGTATCTTGGGGATATTTATGGGTACCGTGGAACCACTATACCACAACAACTGCAAGCTGAAGAAGCGGGATTGTCGTGGGCAGCAAGCTTGCAACTTAAGTCCACACAATCAACGCTAAATAACGAATTTCGGACAGAAAGTGGCACCTGAAATTTGTTTGAATTTAGAAATTTTTAGGAAAGTACGCAACGTTATAGGGAACCATTTTAAAACTCATATGCAATCCCTGAATTTTCAAGATTATAAAGTAAAACATTTTCGTTCAAATTAAAATATATCCCTCAAAACATCTCGCGGCAGATTTTCGAATGTTTCCCGCTACGTAAGATATTTTTAACACAAAGTACAGAAATCTTTTGACCCTCTGACGCATGCATTTGCACCGGTGTAACTAAATACAATACAACGTAGTGCATTAACTTAATTAGCTGTGCAGCGTACTTTTGGTTACGTATTGTTATTCATAGGCGTTGTGAGGAGCATGAAGAATCGGAGAACAGCGTGAGCGACCACAACTCCAACGCAAACATATCTGGTCCGACAAAAATTTGTTCAACGATAGTCGAAGTGAAGGGGATATTCATGAAGCAGTGGGTTAAACCGACCAAAATGGCACCCACCGGCGTGGGCGAAAACACGATAGGTCATGTTAAGACAGATACCATGAGCACATTTATCACCATGACATTGCTTGTTTATTTTTAATTAAGCTACTATTGTAAATTACAGCCTGTAACACCAAAGGTCGATTTCACAAACAGAGATAATTCAGAAATCACCAGAAAAATTAAAAAAGCAAAACCTGGGACTCTTAGAAGCACTTACATCCGAAAAATACCAACTTTGATTGGTTTTTCGGTTATAACTCAATGCAAATCAAGAATTCACAAAATTTCACTTAGCTTTTTTCCTTTGCACCTTACTGCTGTCACTATAGTTTTGCTTGTGGTTGAGTAAAACGCTTGATAAAAATACGATAAATACTTCCCTAGACCAGTGTGGCTTAACCAAATGTGGTAGAGCTTCTGAGGTTGCGTGGGCATAGGCCGCTATGTTATAGCTACATTAGCTTTTCATACCTTCTTGCTTCGCGAAAACCGTTAAGTTTATTTAACTTCGGTTTAGTTATCAGCATTTGAAAAACGGCTTCAACGTAAAGGCCAAAGCCACCACGATTGCTTTCAAGAAAAACACTGCATATAAATCACACATCCTGAAAACTTTGACGATAGTAGCAGAAAGAAGGGTATGAAAAACATGTAAAGAGTTGAGCAAAATCATTAACGCGTAGTTGAGCAAAATGACATAGTACAAAATTGGAGTATATATGCCAAACTACGCTTACTTGTGGAATTGTTGGCCAGTCTGAATACTTCTTCACACCTTGTCGAAGGTCTTCATCTTCGAGAACATTGACCGACGAAAACGGAGCACCGTGCATGCGTAAGATCTGAACGACGGCGTTGCTAAATCCGCACATTGGCTGCTCGGGAACGCCTTTCATAAACACGACTACTTTGTCACCTAAAAATTAAAAAAGCACAGAGAACAATTTTGTGTTTCAATACGAAGTTCAGTTTTGAGCTGTACAAAATATGCCTAATAAGACACGACAGTGGTGGTAAAATACGATGTTGATTTTAACTTCAACAAAGACATTTCTGAGGCTACTTAACAATTTTAGCGTTTTTTGCAGAGAAATATTAAAGTTTGAAATTTAGACTCCAAGTTTACGCCCCTGGTTGAGTAAAAGCCCGCTGGCAAACTTTCAGCGAATGGAGAAGTCAGAGATTAAGCCTCAACAATAGCCCTAGGAAACTAAGAGACCAATATATTTAGCGGATTAAAGGAGCTGTTTCAGTCGATGTAAAACGACGTACACATAATAAAGTTGTTGCTTCGAGAGCAATTGGACTATTTGTTTTGCTCCAAGTCACAAATATAAAAAACGCAAGCAATATTTTATAATTTTTTGAGAGCCGAAGCTCGTATTCCGCCTAATCGAATAAGAAAAGAAACGAATCACCAGTCTTGTAACAGCATTTGTCATAATCAGTCAACAACATCCCATGCTTAGTATATTACGCATTAATTATCGTAAAACAAAAAAGCAAAGAGGTAGGACACACAGTACTAATAGCTGCAGTGTCCAAAACCTGCCTTTCTTGAATGAAGAACTTTTCCGGTACTTTTCTGTTTTTGTTCTATTTCACAACTTTCTAAAATTAACGTTACATTTATATTTTTGATACGAAATCGAAAGTCTTTATAAAGAACTTTATAAATTTAGCGCTCGATGTCTAGTGGTATCGTTCCACCAGTGTCAAAATTTTCTTGAGTGCAGTAGCTTTATCCTAAAAATGTATTTTTCCACCGTAATCTACACCTTTAGCAACGGCAGAATTCTGAATAGCCATCAAAAGCCGACCTACCCAAAGAATTTTAACGCAATTATTTCAGTTGCCCTCTACATACATGATGTAAAATGAGCCTAGTCCGGTGAATTCTCACCTACTGCTAAAATTCTACTTTAATTAATGTTATTATTTTGAAAAGCGAAAGAAACAATATATAAATATGAAATCCCTGCAAAGTAATAACACATTCATATAATAACCATAACATGATACTATTCAGAAACGAATGTAAATTGATCCTAACCGTCGGCGACACACCGTTAGATTGGACATTATGCAAAAGTAATAAGCCCTAGGAACGGAGTTGGTTGGCCCCCGGTTGCTACTTCATTGGTACAATTCAGACCCTGCGTTAAAACATATGAATTGCAGAAGACGGTGTACACAGACAGTATTGTTTCAGCCATACTTGTTATCTGACAATCAAGCTCACTTTTAACAATATCTTCAATTGTTTGACTAGAGGAACCGGGACTGGACGACAAATGCCGGCATTGTCGGTGCAATAATGTGTTCGACGAGTTTCCATTCGAGCAATGACGAGTTACATTTGCTGTGTTTGTACACGAAGTGGTCGTCGATAAACGAAGAACTACAGCTCTATGACGACACACCAATCGGGCTAAGGCTCTGAACACCATGTTGCTGAATCAAGAAAGATATGCACTTAGTATTAGAATGCTAGTGATAAATTCGAAATAGCTACCGTAGCAAAACCTGCAGGATACATTATCACATAATCATAAAACGTTGATGACATGTTCATAAGCCACAAAATTGCAAAATACATAATATTTTTCTGCTCATTTGTAAAGATAAATTACGTCATCCGTAACAATCAATAAACAGCCAACCCGAAAAATAAACTACACCAAAAGCTGGCTAATACAAGAGGAGTAAATTATGTTATCGACGAATGTATTGAATAAATTTTCAGTGTTAACGAAGATTTAGTATTTTTGTGTGGTCAAATTTGGGAATATTTTGTTGTGGTGGCTATAAATAAAATTTACAATGTCCGTTCGTCTCGCACAATAGCTCAAATGAAACCGTTTTAGCTAAGTCCGAAAACGGATTCTAGCTCCTTCCGTCCGCAAAATTAGACAGACGGAATTCGTTCGGGCCGAAGTGGGGCCCAGCAAAACAAGTTCTTGGTTGTACCTCAACAGCAGGTCTCAAATCGGGTTCATTTTGTAAACCGACTCTACAAATTTATATACTAGTATTTCGCATGCAAGGATAAAACAGCGCCAGGTGTGATTTCATTTTTAAGCTGTCACTTTACATAATCACCAGTAACAGACTGCTTGATGCGTATACCACACTAAAACCTTTGGAACCCTGTACCAATTGAAAAACCTAAAACATCGTAGAACTAAAGCCATCGGAAACAGCTTACACCACACAAGTATTTGTGCTGGTAAGTAGACAACCAAATCATGGTATGCAGTTGTAATAACAGGACGGTGCTGCACTACAAAACTTCTATATGCCCTTGCGCACCCGGCTATCGTAACCACAAGGAGACCAAAATATTCGATTTTACAGTTTTCCAGGATCAGACCTAAGAAGCTACGTAGCGTAGGTTCGCAAACAGCAGAAGCGCTTCACGGGATGTGTTCGTTGCGCACGTGGTCTAAGTGATACTACCTTTAAGGTCCCCAGGAAGGTTGTCTCCGTCCTCTGCTCACAGGCAAAGAAGACCATACCACTATTCCCTATTCTGTTCTCACCTGAAAGTTTATTTGATTACAACGGAAATATCCAGTCGGTGTAACTTCATTCATTTAGCCAATTTTGCTTCCACAAAGGTGCAGCAGTTCCTAGATGTCTTAACGTTGGATCTTTCGCTCTAATTTCGTTGACTGAGTAACTCCCTTGCTCTACTTCACGACAAAGAAGGGACCTATAAGAGCTCTCTCGTTTAAAGAAATATCACCTATCCGAACGTCTTTCATTCGTGAGCAATTCTAGTGCCCTATATTTCACGTTGCGGCGTGATATTGCTCTGCTCTATAGCTCGAGATCCAGATAATCGGTCAACAGACGCGACCATAGAATGTTTATTGCAACGTACGGTAAAAAATTAGAATACTACTGTCACGCCCGTAGATCACCTGTAGCACAGTTTTTCACAGCCGTAATAGGTCTAAATACCGTTCTTCAAACTCGTAACGAAAACCACGGCACTACTCTTTAGTACCGTTTATTTTTAGCTCACGCTAATGCGCACTAGTTTTTCAATAATGACTGATTCAGCTCACGTAACCAAATCAACGCTACTTTTCTTTTAGTACTGGATTGCTTTCAGCTCACGCTTATGCACCGCGGGTTTCCTTGCACAGACTGGCTCTATTATAGCACAGTCTGACGTTTCACTTTCACTAAACTTGACGATCTCTATCTAGTATTTTGGTTCTTAAGGTTATTTAAAGCTAAGAATTATCGGCCTATTCCTTACCCCTAAGTTATCACCATTATTGTTTAAGGATTATCCTTGAGCGATAGTGAGTGGAATTTATGTTATGTGTTACTTTATTAAGCTTTTGTGGGTTGACACAATCACGCCGGACGGTAGCCTCTGCGCGATTATCTGAGTACCTCAACCTAAGCCTTAGATTTACGCTAACAGTCAATTTAAGCAATACGAATCTAAACCAAGTAATAGTGACACAT
>JASANE010010465.1:0-12437 GCA_030248225.1 Trileptium ribeirensis
TGCTCACCAGGTATGAATTATTAATACTAATAATACACTTTAAAATACTTACATTAAATCAGGATACACAGCAACAGCAAATTGTACGATACAATACACCGATTGACAACGAGAATTACGTTAGTTAATTCGATTCACTGTTCGTACGAACTGAGGCCGTAACCACGATGACTTTAATCCTTTCAACACCCTAATTCCAGGAACCTGACTTAAACCTAAGTTGAAATTCCAAACCAATAGATTTTAATAGTAGTCGTTGCGAACCGGGTTACGAATTCTTGGAACTGCTAAATTCGCTCTCTAACATAAGTTTTAATTTTTTGCGTTAGAGAGACCCTTTTTATGAAATTCTCGGAATCCCTAACTCAAAACAATTTTCGCGAAAATCCAGCAGAAATACACGTTAAATTTCCGCTAATGTAAGGCGTAACAACTAAGGTAATCAGTGGCTACACTCAAATCCGATAGGTACCTAAACTATAGCCCTGGCACTCAAATTTTACAATTTTATATTATTTCAAACTCTCCCAAAGTTATAATTTCACGAATTTAGGGAAATCTTATTGCCATAAATGACCGAGGGAGTGAAGTCCGTAACTCCTTAACGGGTGGGCCAAATGATGCCAAATTTGGTATAGATAATCTACAGTGTGCCCTATAGTATTTGGAATCAAAATCCGCATATGCCCAAATCATCCCCCTGTCCAGTTTTGGGTTGAATTTTGTAGGTTTATATATTTTTACATTAATATGTTGGAAAAATTAAATTTTAACACAAACGATTTTTTTGTTTCGATACACGTAATGCACACAAGATTATGCATACACATAATAAATACACTCGGTATCAATACAACATATAATAGATTTCTTCACATTCTATCTCACGTAAACAACATAATAATACATATATAAACGTACCACTATCCTGCTTCAAGAAGCTGGGAACTCAGAGGCAAAATTTTTGTCATGATTGTACACGCTAACAAAAAATACAATAATTCGGGAGACATGTATGCATTGACTCACATTAGAGATGCAAATATACGACACGTACATACACTATTACATCAAAACAACCATGATCTACATCAGCAAACAAGTTATTACACATATACACGGATTATGACATACATTAGATCTTCTCAACATACAACAAACAATACAAACAGGTTCACATAACACGTAGAACCAACAACAATGGATGACGCAATTTCCTAGCGCATTCTCTTCGACTTTTCCCAGCAGCTTCGGTTAGGCAACAAAAGCGAATAAGCTTAGAGGGCTCTGCTTTGTCACACACAAAATAATTAATATATATGCAATAATAACGAATATTCGATGTTGTGTTGATTTATTATATTTGTCGTGTAAAATTGATGGTTTTGAATGTGATATGCTACGTTTCACTGGAATTTGGAAATTTAAACCTAGAGAAGTACAGTATATATTATTATTTTCACAAGGTGAATTTGTATTGGATGGAGTAAGATAAGAAGAGGAAGGTAAAGTAATTTAAATATTTTTAGAAATATAGGAAATGTTACCGAAATTGTGTTATACATGCTGCTTAGTATTTGAATTCCGAGTTGCTACTGTTTTTTGTTTGTTAAGAAGTGGATTTACAATAAATCAACCACATCTTTATGAACTTAAAAACTGTTATACCATAATGTATGAGACCGAATTGCATAATAGCGTGAACCTCATTCTAAACAAACGGGTTGCTTTGTTTTACAGTAGTGGTAATGTAGGTGTACTGGTTATAAATGTGTAAATGATTTTTATTTATCTTGTAATACAATGTATAATATTCGTAAAAGGTATCACTAAACTCTTATAAATCATGGAAGTAGTAGTTGTTTGTGACTGGAGCGAATAGGCTATTGAGTTTGCGGCAGCGTTTTGCGTACCTAAAGCGAAAGTATTAGATTCCGAAATTCCAGACAAGTACATTAACCAACATGGAGTAGTAATTGAATATTTCTTCAACAAGACATGGAAACAATTTACAGTTGGACAAGACTATTATACAAAAGATAGCGTGTTATCATTTCAAAATGTCTTTAGTTTTGATATTTAGCTTGCTTTTTGCGTAAGTTGCGATCGCGCTAGTGTATACTTGCCAAGATCAATTTATTTCAAAAATTCAAGCATTATTTGGCATTAATATTTCGTTATTAAAAATGGAAGGCATAATGGAACTAAATGTTTCAATCTTGAGCAACGCAAACCCATGTTCTTAATGAGTTCTTTTGTAAAGGAACGATTCGGTACAGAGAGGGTTACAGAATTATGTTTGGACAATTTTGGATGGATTTATATTTGGGGAACAACACAAGCAGCTTATGCTGGATCGAATCAATTGAATATGTTTAAATTGAGTCTACTGCACATGGAATCGTTTATTGCGTTGTGTAAGAATAATGATAGATATTCATGTAATATATCTTTATCTCTATGTAAAGCAATCAATGATATATTAATACTTTATATGCGCTGAATGGTTAAGTAGAGAAAACTTGAGTTTGAAATATATCGGATTCAAGGAAAATGCAGGATATCAGATATTTTGTATTGACCTAAGCAAGCATTACAGCGATTGTAATTACATCTAAAACACTCCAGATGGACAAATTAGATTTTATATTGATTTTGTTAAAGAGTTGTCAAAAGGTATTGTTATTTTTGCGTTAGGTGAATATACAGCCGAATGAAATATAAAAGTAAACAGGGACATTGATTGGAACAAAATATCTTAAAAAGAATGGAGTTGTTGTAATACTACTGGCAGTTGACTAGCGAGTTATATTGTGTAATGCATCGTCTGTAATACTAATATGTGAAACAAATTTATTACTATTAAATGTAAGATGAAATGTGCAAACGAATCCAATATGTTTTGAAAATTGGAAAAATAGATCGAGCAGAAGATGGAACCCCGCAGTTAGACACAAAATTCAATGAATCAACAAACCAATTTAGACTTTACCGTTGGGCTTAAACAACCACAAAACCTTAAATGGATCGCATAAAGGGTTCGTTTATTCGACGTATTTGAATATTTGTCTATCAACTTATCGATACCTTATCAGCACGGCCTTATACTTGTATGAGCGGTCGGTATTTATCGTTCAGCAACCATTTTATGAGAGCAAGGTTTGGCAACGTATGTTTCGGTTAAACTGCTTCATCAGCGATAATCTGTATTAACATTAGTGAAGCATGGAACTCGAATATGTGCGCAATGTGTACTTTCAGCAAGAAATATCATATTTTGTGGCGAAAGTGGTGAATTTTTTCGTCAGGGCGAATAAACAAGTGACTTTGCCGATGGGAGATCAGATGTCCAAGAAAAGATCGTCAAGCTTCAACAACAACGCCAAGCAATGCTGGTATTGGCGGAATTCATTATGAAGAAAAAGAAAAAGGGACATTCAGCTGATTATGCATTGTATAACTTTTCTTTGTTGTATCCTAATATATTTGTGATTTATTCTGCGTCAGTAAAGTTAAAGTGACCCCACCAACCGTTCTATTTTGTAATAAACGATATCGAATCGTAAACACTTGTTACGTAAAATTGGCTGAATTTCATTCGGTTTTTCGCAACCGAAAATGAAAAAGCAAATTTAAGTCCCACAAATTATACATTGTGTTCGAACACGATTTCGGCGTTTTCAATTTGTATAAATTCGGTTCCCTAATGCCTAATCATATGAATTTGAATTATTCAATGTTTGTAAAACAGTATTGCATAAGTGACGTCGCACGCAAATCGAAAGTAGTTAAGCCCTTGGTGTTTGCGAAAAAAACGGATTTATTCAAATTCATAAAATTTTCGTTCTCAAAAATTTGGGTAGTTTAACTTGAATATTCGCGAACACAAAATGACTAAATTTCAGTCGTGTGAAGTGTGTTTAGCGTATAATTTTAAGCCGAATTTCAATAGGCCAAAAAGCGTTCCGTAACATTTTTTTATACAAAAATACAATATATGGTTGTTGGCGGAGTCACCTTAAATTTACTTGCGCATAACCGTGATATTGTGAATTTATTCGATAAAAATAAAAAATATAACGGTAGCCATTAAACCATCTGATCATTACCATGGCAGGAATGGAGTTTTCAAAAGGCTGTGAATTTTGTTATTTTCACCAGTCTTATATATAATAATGTCAATAATTTTAGCAAATAACATTATTCTGGGACATATTAAACGGTAAATTCCTGATTATTCTCTTAAGCAAATATCTACGAGACGGTATTCAAATTGTGACAACAAATTTATGATACAATATAATTGAATAGAACACTTCAAAATGTTCGACGACTAAGCCATTGGATAGACTATAGAAGCTAGCTATATACTTTGCGTGATCACAGAATACAACACAGTGATAACAGCATATGTCTACGATCACCCTTTTCATGCGCAGCAGCGAAAGTACTGATACATAAATACGGTGCGAAATGAGGATAGTGAATGAAGGAAATACGCATACATCGGATACTTATGTTATTTGTAAATATTTGTTTTGTTGCATGTGTTTATATTCAATAAAAAGATACAAAAAACGTAAACACAGACTGCTAGAGCCATCTGATGAGTCTAGATACGGTCGAACCGTTTTTGAAACCTATTTGCGTGTGCATTTCTTGCTTATTACATAATACAATATCACCCATACACATAAATAACACATATAAGACACATTATATAACATACATTTCTAAGCTCCCATATGTTATGTGGCCGACGAGTCATCAGCGGTGGCGGTTGTAAAACTCCCATTTTTACACTACTGACTACAATTTTATGTTTAACCATTTATTGAATATCAATGTACCAAGGCAACGTTGCAGGTATACAGCGCTGTGTTAGCATAGGCTTATCTATGTAGTATTTTCGGGTTCATATTAATGGATCCAAGCAACAGCGCTGAAAGATCAGTAACTGGCCTACTTGCAAGCCAGTTAACATGTTGCGATCCATTGTAGCAGCTTAAGTTTGCTAACTAGCTGCTTCTCTTGCAGCCAAAGTTCTAAATTTTGAGTGTTGAACATGTAATTTATAAAGAGGTAGAGAGCTCCACTTACAAAATGAGCTGAGTATCAGCAATATTGTATGAATGTTGAAGAGATATACCTACTTACTACTTGCAAGTATATAGAGTGTAAATTTACTGCTGCACAAAATAAGACCAATAATACACATATAACTCTACTAGCGAGATATTGCTGTTTTCGCGTATTTTGAGGCTCATTCAAAAACCGTTTTGACCCAATCCAGCAGCGTAAAATAAAGAAAATAGCATGCCACGTGAAGATGTCTAGAAACGTGAATTGCTCTGTAAAATGTAATAACACCCACATAGGTCGAGCAGTTGCGTAGATATTGCCGTTTTCTCGTATTTGGGTTTCACGTGTTTATTCGAAAACTCATATTGACCTAACCCTTTCAGCCCGTCATTTCGGGGAAGATTAAAGATGTGGGAATCGTACTTCGCGCCTAGATAAATGGCAGAATTAGAAATATCAAGCTTTTAAATAAACTGTCGCTCGAATCAATCAGTCCAGCTGAAATTGAGTTATGCGTGTCACCATAAAAACCAATAAAATGCACTGCCAAATTTCACCACTATGCGGCTAGTAAGAATTCAATTATTATAACACAAGACTAAATGAAGTAACAAGCTACCCTGTCGGAAACACATACTATGTGTCAAGAACTTTTGTTTGAAAAAAAAAGTTTTCTTCTTAAAAGAAGAATGTCACAGCAGTCATATTGCTATTAACGATACAATTTATGCGCCTGGACTACATATAGTTATTTAAATATAAAGTTTACGACGGTTCAGCATAATATTTGGTTTTTGAAACATGTCAAATTATTTGACTTCAGCGTTTGCGAATATGCTATGAAATAGCAAGAATGAATTCAGACCTGGTAAAGTTGATAATATAATTTTCGATGTCATCAATTCTCGGAATTCCTAAATGTTTTCATCTCAATTGTAGTCAAAAAATCCGAGACGTTTGCTGCATGCCATTTTTGCCTGGCATGCAGACTCCAGCGGTCGGATCTGAAAAGGCTTTGACTATAACAGATACGTGCAGTGCAGTGCAACCAAAGCTGTAATGCACACTCTGACAAAAGGTGAAATCAATGTCACATCCTGACGGCTGTGACAATAATAGAAATAACAAGTTCAGCTGTTGAAAAGCAAGTTTTACCACATTTTGATGCTGCTATGAATGTCTGTTTCGTCAAAGAAATGCATCACATTATCTTAAAACATCAACAGCTTTTATAGGTGAAAATGCTCAGCGATTGGGTGTCTATTTCATATCTTCACCTCGAGGTTGTTATTTGATATACCAATGCCCGGTATAACGAGTACTGCACATTCTGACAAAAACAGAAACAATGAAACCACATGATGAATGCGACAAATTATACTGAAAAGCGAAAGTCATCGCGTTGGCTGGAGCTATGCACCACACAGTTGCCCTAGAACTATCCACTCGGCTTCCACCAAAACTAATTAAAATTGAATATTTAAACAAAATTATTGACATGGCATCACTTTGTAGTGGCATATTTTTAACTAGCATGACATCAATTGTGATAGCCTTTTTGACAACTTTAAATTAAGCATTTAAAACAAATTTGAAACATGCCGTCATGTCTTAATGACGCCCTATTTGTGTTCAAACCATCATGTATACTATTGAGTGACATACATCAGGCGGAAACGAATACTTAGCAATGAATTCGAAACAATTTTATGTTTACCAAAACATTTTCTGATGGAAATAGTATTAGTTACGTTTCGCTCAATGGATTGTCCATCTTCTCTATGATCCAGGTACTACGGCTTTCTGGAATAACCTCTTTGATCAAGATATTACAGATTGGGGCGCATAGCATTTCCTTTGAATTTTGTGCCATTCCGGAGGTATTCCGTTCTTACAAGTTGCTTTGTCGTTACAAAGCCCTCTGATTACTTTAAACCACCTGTTTTCGTCTCTTTTTTGGCATTCGGAAGTGCATTCGTAAGTTCAGATCATTGTCGGTTTGTGGTTCTACGGTCGGATTCAGAAGCAAAAGCTGGGCGATGTGGCCTTTCCAGTGGCGGACTTGTGTGATCTCGTAAATAAGGCACCACCACACGCTATCGCGGATTGTTTGACTTACTGGAAATGTGGTTATGTAACTACCCGGATAAGTCGGCAAAGCCTGCTTTCAACATGCGCATATGCTGCTGGATTCATTTCGTATGCAAGAGGCCTTTTCTTCGTTGCAATTTTTTATGATAATGTATTCGAAGCTGATCTTAAGAAAATATTTAGTCCCTCCAAGGGCTGGATTGTGTGTTTCGGCCTTCTTTATGACACACATATGCAGCCACTTTATTCTTTTCGATCATTTCGGCTTCGCGAAGAACTGCATTCGTGCAATGGGCAATGGCGGTCAGAGGATTGTCTTCCGAATTACCTAAACTTCGCCAGAGCTGCCAAGTGGTTCTATACTACAGTACAGAATTTGTTTGTGATTTTATCGTTTTTTTGACTGAGTTTTCTCGACTGGTGTGGCTCTTCCGTTAGAGTATCTAGCATCTAAACTTGACGCGTAAACATCACCATGTCAAGTCGTGGTCACAGTGAAATAGGTTAGAGTAGTCCAGAAATATCAACAACCTCTCATGGCAGATTTCCACCTGCCTTTATATTGTATACGTGTATTCGGCGAAGCGTTTGTAAACATGTATATATTGATTGGTCTCCCTAAGTCTGAGATTAACACATTTAATAGGACAGTCATATAACAGTACAATACGCTACATCATAGGTGTCAACAAGGGGGTTGACCCCTAAGGGTGGCATTCAGCACGCCACGTTTATCTCCCTTGTCTTTTTTTCCTCTCCCTCTCCATCCCCCCTTTAACCTCCACCGCGCACCAAAGTCGATCGAAGATTTTAGAGAAAACTGGCTAAAATAGGGTGATCACTGGCAGAAATTGGGGTAAAATGAATGAAAAATAGGGGAAATTAGGAAAAATTTATCGCAAATTGGCAAAAATAGCGGAACAACTTTAGGGTTCCTAAAAATTTCAGAAGCTTACTTACTTCCGACGATCTCCCCCTCCGAGACCATCTAATGCCCTAAGCCGACGTTCCTTAAACACCTATGTCCTATATGTCTGTGCGCATACTGAAGTAAACTGTCTATGAGATTATTTATATCTATACCAAAATGATCCACATTGCATGGCCAGATACTAAAATTTAAAAACATATGTTTGTGTTCTTCAGATCCGTTCCAACGCGACTGTGTCGACGTACTGAGAAATAAACCTGGAAAAAGGATATCGAAATCGACGCATTGGATTGTACGACCTGGATGTGGCTCTAATCCCAGATTTTGCCGCCATCGCGTTTCGTGCGACTCTGCCAACGGTGGCGGTTGGACAGTAAGCAAGGCATTAACTACTAAAAATTGAATATCCAAAGTTTCCGAACAGGATTCATATATATTCAATCGAGCTGGGAGTAGTCTGTGTTGAAGTACAATCACACCACTGCTGTAGTATAGAAGGAGCGATCAAGGGTTCGGCAAAATCAAAATACAGTTAAAGTTATATATAGTTCAGTTAGCGGCAAGCTATAAAAATAAAGACTGAAATGTAGAAACAGAATGACCCAAATCATGCAACCTCAGAAAAGTACTCCAAAAACAAGCCTTAGAAAAATAAAGACTGAAATGTAGAAACAGAATGACCCAATCCATGCAACCTCAGAAAAGTACTCCAAAAACAAGCCTTTTAAGGCGTGAAATTTATGGTTTATTTGATTCACAGCTTTAAATCTGTAATTTTATGATGTGATTTTGTTTATTTTATGGTCGAGATTCATAGTTTATATTCACTTTTTAGTGGCACTTGTATCGCTATAAATATTGAGAGCAAAAACATATTATTCAAAACAGGATAAAACAACACTGATTTATATGAGGTATATATGAATATATTTTCGGACTATAGTTCGAAGCATTGCGCGTAAAAAATAGCACGATAACTTACTTAAAGGTAAAATTTTTTAACTTAAAACGTTATTGTTAAAATTCCAGGTTATCCAGCGTCGCGTAAACGGATATTCTTTTTGGCGTTCTTGGAACAATTACAAAGACGGTTTTGGTAATCCAAGAGGATCACATTGGCTCGGTAAATGTTTTTTAAATTCTAGTGCATCTTACAAAAATCGGTGTTCAGTTGGAACACAGCCTGCTACAACAGTCATTGACGCATGAACTATATATTGCACATATTTTAGATAATTTCATAAGTTATAGCTGTGACATAGCTAACGGACGCTCAAAGATTTACGTCGCACTGTGTATGAGTTCAGACGAGTGCGACAGCACGAGGTATAAATACTAGATAATCATGCGGCATATAAATCCTTCAACGCCATTCTGGCTCTGTTACAGCTGACTTATAATATAGCTATCCAGTGGTGTAGTACGCTAGAATATGTCAATTTTAGTGCAAAGTCCGGTTAACGTCGGGTTCGTTTTACAAATTTTTTGTCTCGCTCAGTCACGTTTATTTTTATGTTTATATATCGTCTCCATATACCTTTTGGCCTTTTATCGAGCGGGCCGACACTCGATTACGGACAGGCCGTGCCAGCCCTAATTTATTTAGCTCCGGACAGAATCAGCCTCAATTTCTTACGGACCGGGCTGTGCCGGAAGCTTTCGACCCTTAATGAGTCAAACTTTCGTGGCTACAACTTGACAATATGTTCAAAACACCATCACCGCTAAAAGAAACAAACCGGGATTACGAATGTTGATGTACAAGAATATATTGAACTGGAAATTTAAGTGAAATACACAAGTCAAACTTGCTAGACAAAGCAGTCTTAAACAGGTAACAAAAGGCATGTATTTTAAAACTGTGTCAGTTCTAAAGCAATAAGATTATACTTCACAGCACAGCTTAGGAATTCTTTATAATGAGACTGCAACATTGCTGTATTTGAAATAGGTAATTCCCGCTATTATTATCCATTTCTGAAATCCGTGTTGCGAATTTTTGCATATTACAGATAAGAGCTTACCATTCTGCTGCAGCCGAATTTGATACTACCTTATAACAACATTTCAAACATTTATAAACTAGAAGTTTGAATACTTGACAATATATAATTCTATTTTAGGCAATGAACTTCTACACAAACTGACTAATCGGGAAAATTTACAAGGCACCTATGAGCTTTACGTTGAACTTACAGATTTTAACAAGAATACTATAACTGTGAGCTACGATAGCTTCATCGTGGAATCGGAACGAAACAATTACACTTTGCGTCTTGGGAATTTCATAGGTGGCAACGGTATGAAAACATTATTATTACCGTGGTTTTGACCCAGGTAAAACCAAATATTAAGCGGCCAGCTATAGCTTGGATTCCTGTAGCACTTCCTGAACTAAAAAGGCATGCTGTTATGACGATCTATGACATATTAATTCGATCATCTAGGTATTATCAAGTTTCCGTACGCCATAACATCTGCAAAATCCCACTTAAAAATTTGATGAATCAATGAAAATTAAAAAAATTGCGCAGTCAACAGGTATTAATATAAAAATAATCTACGTTTGATGTGCCCAGTTAGAGTTAATAACTTTAACTAATTTGCTATTTGGCACTTGATGTAATAGTAGATATAAAATGGCGGTTTTACCCCCCCCCCCCACACAGTGGCAGGGAAGTGGGGTGACAGATGGCATGTATATATATCTAAGCAACAAAAATAGGATATGATTTATGTATATATATCATATTTGAGTAAACTCTAAAGTATTGTGTGACACAATACGCTTACAACTTACATACAACCATCATATTACGTTTAATGTAGAAACAACACAGAATCATGCTTATGGCATTAGAACTAACATAGTACTAAACAAACCCGAGGAATTGATAAACGATCAGCGTGTAGTCGGAAAGCTCAATTGTCATATGGTAGTATACATAGAAAACAATTCCCCATTGACGAACACATATGGCTGATAAAATGACATCATACTTGCTCTATATTGAACTTACACGGCACAGCTCATAATTTATTATACTTGTAATGAGTGGCTAGGTTACGTTTTAGCTCTAACGGTGTCATATCCCCCCACACAGTGGTGGGGGAAGTGGGGTGACAGATGGTATATACATGTGTGTTTTGGTTGCTATGATGATTATATATATATATATATTTATACCCACACAAGTGGATTTGTTTATTAGAACTGGATGTGTTTTGGTTGCTATGATTATATATATATATATATATATATATATATATATATATATGTATATATATATATATATATATATATATATATATATATATATATATACCCACACAAGTGGATTTGTTTATTAGAACTGGTCAGCTATAATGCGTTTCGGGTAGGAGCGATCCTTCATGTCATCATGATCTATTGTTATGCTTCACTTAGCTTAATGTAGCTATATTTTGATCGTACATGTAGAACATATACCATTATATATTAGGTATGTATGTATGAATTGAACATATAACTAGAAATGTTTCTAAATACTCTATAGTCGGTAGGTAGGTACATAGAGTGATTATGACGATTATTAGTTGCTATTATCTCGGCAGAACGCAATACTACAACTACTCTATACGTATACTAGTCGGATGTTTCAAGGTCAGTCGAATCACAGTATTCAGTGGTGGTTGTTGTTGATATAGGATAAACTACTATATGTGCTAGCGAGTCGTATATAAATCGGTTGTAGTTCGATGATTTTTGCAAACCCTTTTTTGTCTTTTCTGAGTACAACAAGATTACCACTCATCGCAGTTATAATATATATATGTATATATATTTATATATATATATATCCGAGTACGTAAATTGTTTGACTTTGGTTTTGCAATATGGAAACGGTGATATATATATAAACGCTGCAATGTGTAGGTATATATGACACAAGACACACACAACATGACATATATACTTACATTTAGCTTTCCATCTTTGCACAAATATGTGAATCATAACACTTCGGCAAATGTACACCATACATTTGTATACATAATTCTATACAATTATGTACAATTACTTTACAATTAAGTATAATTTCTTTACACGTATGTACAATTTCTTTACAATTATTTAAATTAGTTATTGTATTGTCTTAATAATTATTGACCAGTTCGATTCGTTTCTCCCCGGTTTTGAAAATAGACTCCACTCGGCAGTATCGATGCTAAAACAATATGTTCTTACTTATTCATGTAATATTTTCAACGGTTTTACACACATATATATATAATCATCATGCTATTCATAAAATATGTAATATACTTACAGATGTTTACATATACGGTATAT